>MDKI01005730.1:0-79388 GCA_005239505.1 Nicotiana paniculata | reverse complement strand
ACGCGTTCGCACCCCTGGGGACACGTTCGCGTAGAAGCACTGTCCAGTGCTCCGCGTTCGCGTCTCCCTCTACAAGTTCGCGTAGAGTAAAAACCCAGGCCAAGATGATTACCATACGCGTTCGCGGGCCCTTGGTCGCGTTCGCGAAGGGTGTTACACCAGACACCAACAGAACATCAAAAACACCAGATTTTTCTACTTTATACACCCCGTTAACTACCCGAAACTTACCCGAGCCCTCGGGTCTCCAAACCAAAAATACACACAACTCCCAAATCATCCTACGGACTTATTCAAGAATTTAAATCACCAAAGTATCCTAAAAACAAGGAATTAAACCTCAAATCTCCTAGAATTTTCTCAAAACTTCATAAGGCTTAATTATTCCGATTTTGAACCAAAACTCGACATTTCAAGTCCGTTTTACACCAAATTTCACAGATAACTCACATAACATATATTCAACCTGTTCCGGGCTCCGGAACCATAATACGGGTCCGGAAACACGATTTTCACATTAATTATCATTTTCAAAAGTCTTTATTATTTTCAGAAAATAATTTTCTTTAAAAATTCATTTCTCGGGCTTGGGACCTCGGAATTGGATTCCGGGCATGCGCCCAAGTCCCATATTTTTCTACGGACCCTCCGGGACCGTCAAATCACGGGTCCGGGTCCGGCTCCATTTACCAGAAATGTTGACCAAAGTCAACTTTAATCAATTAATCATTATGAAATCAACTTTTCATCAACTTTTCACATAAAAGCTTCCCGGCTACACGCTCGGGCTATGCACGTATATCGAGGTAAGATTAACGGAGGCTTTCGGGGGCTCAAAACATAGTTTCTGCTAAATTACACAAGATGACCTTTTGGGTCATCACAATCTCCACCTCTAAAATAACCGTTCGTCCTCGAACGGACATAGAAAAGTACCTAAATCGGGGAAAATATGGGGATAACAGCTCCGCATATCGGGCTCGGACTCCCAAGTAGCTGCCTCAACAGGCTGACCTCTCCACTGAACACGAACCGAAGGATAACTCTTCGATCTCAACTGTCGCACCTACCGATCTAATATGGCTACCGGCTCCTCCTCATAAGACAGATCCTTGTCCAACTGGAAACCACTAAAGTCAAGTACATGAGATGGGTCCGCAACATACCTCCGGAGCATAGACACGTGAAATACTGGATGCACGGCTGACAAACTAGGTGGCAAGGGAAGTCTGTAGGCCACCTCCCCTACCTTGTCCAGAATTTCAAATGGACCAATGTACCTAGGTCTCAACTTGCCCTTCTTTCCGAATCTCATCACGCCCTTCATGGGCGACACCCGAAGAAATACCCGGTCGCCTATCATAAATGCCAAATCTCGAACCATGTGATCCGCATAACTCTTATGTCTGGACTGAGCTGTACGAAGTCTATCCTGAATGATCTTCACCTTGTCCAAGGCATCCTGGACTAACTCAGAACCCAACAATCTAGCCTCTCCCAGCTCAAACCATCCGATTGGAGGCCGACACTGTCTACCATAAAACGCCTCATACGGAGCCATCTAAATGCTCGACTGATAGATGTTGTTGTAGGCAAACTCAGCTAAAGGAAGGAACTGGTCCCATGAACCACTAAAGTCAATAACACAGGCTCGCAACATATCCTCCAAAATCTGAATAGTGCACTCGGACTGCCCGTCCGTCTGAGGATGAAATGCAGTGCTCAAATCAATCTGGGTGCCCAACTCTCGCTGAAATAATCTCCAGAAATGGGAGTAAACTGAGTACCTCAGTTTGATATAATGGATATGGGCACACCATGCAGCCTAACAATCTCTCTTATATAGATCCTTGCCACCTTTTCTGCTGAGTATGAACATGCTACTAGAATGAAGTGCGCTGACTTGGTCAGCCTATCCACAACGACCCATACTGCATCAAACATCCTCTGAGTCCGTGGGAGTCCAACTACAAAGTCCATGGTGATACGCTCCCACTTCCACTCGGGAAGCTGAATCTGCTGCATCAAACCACCGGGTCTCTGGTGCTCGTACTTAACCTGCTGACAGTTCAAGCACCGAGCTACATAATCTACAATATCCTTCTTCATCATCTGCCACCAATAGTGCTGCCGCAAGTCCTGGTACATCTTTGCGGCTCCCGGATGAATAGAATATCGGGAACTATGGGCCTCCTGAAGTATCAACTCACGAATGCCATCCACATCAGGTACACAAATATGACCCTGCATCCTCAATACTCCCTCAGCATCAACCGTAACCTACTTGGCATATCCGTGCCTGACTCTATCTCTAAGAACATATAAGTGGCGATCATCATACTGCCTGGCCCGAATACATTCATACAATGAAGAACGGGCCACGGTATGGGCCAAAACACTGCCAGTCTCAGAAACCTCCAATCTCACAAATCGGTTGGCTAACGCCTGAACATCCAAAGCAAGAGGTCGCTCTCCGACTGATAAATAGGCAAGACTACTCATACTAGATGACTTCCGGCTCAAAGCATCAGCCACTACATTGGCCTTCCCCGGATGATAAAGAATGGTAATATCATAATCCTTCAGCAACTCTAACCATCTCCTCTGTCTCATGTTCAACTCCTTCTGTTTAAACAAATACTGCAAGCTCTTATGATCCGTGAACACCTCACATGGCACACCATGCAAGTAATGCATCCAAATCTTCAATGCATACACAATAGCTGCTAACTCTAAGTCATGAACTGGATATATCTTCTCATAGACCTTCAATTGACGAGAAGCATAGGCTATAACCTTGCCATCCTGCATCAACACTGCACCAAGACCAACCCGTGAAGCATCACAATACACGGTATACGATCCTGAACCTGTGGGAAAAACCAACACTGGTGCCGTGGTCAAGGATGTCTTGAGCTTCTGAAAGCTCGCCTCGCACTCATCAGACCACCTGAACTGGACACTCTTCTGAGTCAACCTGTTCATCGGGCTGCAATGGATGAAAAACCCTCCACAAACAGGCGATAATAACCTGTTAAGCCCAAGAAACTTCAGATCTCTGTAGCTGATGTGGGATAGGCCAATCTCTGACTGCTGAAATCTTCTTGGGATCCACCTGAACACCTTCTGACGATACTACATGGCCTAGAAAGGCAATTGAACTCAACCAGAACTCGCACTTGGAAAATTTGGCATACAACTGACTATCCCTCAGAGTCTGGAGGACGACTCTAAGGTGATGCTCATGCCCCTCTCGGCTGCGAGAGTATATCAATATATCATCAATAAAAACAATCACGAATGAGTCAAAATAAGGTCTGAACACTCGGTGTATCAACTCCATAAAAGCGGCGGGGGCATTTGTCAGCCCAAATGACATCACCAAGAACTCATAATGCCCATAACGAGTGCGAAAAGCTGTCTTAGGGACATCAGACGCCCTAATCCTCAGCTGATGGTAACCAGATCTCAAGTCAATCTTGGAAACACTGAATCACCCTAAAGCTGGTCAAATAAATCATCAATCCTCGGCAAAAGATACTTGTTCTGAATAGTAACCTTATTCAACTGCCGGTAGTCAATACACATCCTCATCGAGCCATCTTTCTTCTTGACAAACAATACTGGAGCACTCCAAGGAAAGACACTAGGCCTAATGAAGCCTTTATCCAACAGATCCTGCAACTGATCTTTCAACTCCTTCAACTCTGACGGGGCCATAGAATACGACGTAATAGAAATAGGCTGGGTGCCCTGAGCTAACTCAATACAAAAATCAATATCCCTGTCGAGTGGCATACCCGACAGGTCAGCAGGGAACTCTGGAAACTCACGAACCACGGGCACCGACTCCAAGGAAGAAACCTCGATGCTAGAATCACGAACATAGGCCAGATAGGCCAAACAACCCTTCCTGACCATGCGTCGAGCCTTCATATAAGAAATAACTCTACCAGAAGAATGACTTGGAGTTCCCTTCCACTCCAAGCGAGGCACCCCTGGCAAATCCAAGGTCACTGTCTTGGCATGACAGTCTAGAATAGCATAATAGGGGGATAATCAATCCATCCCCAATATAACATCGAAGTCAACCATATCAAGAAGCAAAAGATCAACCTGAGTCTCCAGACCACCCATGACTACTAAGAAAGCATGGTAGACTCGATCTACCACTATAGAATCACCCACCGGTGTAGAAACATGCACAACAGTACTCAAGGAATCACGGGGCATACTCAAATAAGGGGTAAAATATGAAGACACATAGGAGAATGTAGAACCCGGATCAAATAACACCGAAGCCTCTCGACTACAAACTGAAATTGTACCTGTAATAACTACATCAGAAGCCTCGGCATCAGGCCTTGCAGGAAAAGCATAGCACTGGGGCTGAGCCCCTCCAATTTGATCCTCTCTAGGTCGACCTACTGCGGCCTGACCTCTACCTCTCGTGGCATTTCCTCCACCTCTATGAGTCTTACCTCTACCTCTGGCAACCCGACCGCTACCCCTAGCTGGCTTGAGAGGGTGGGGGTGAACCTGGAATGGGAACCATAAAACGAGAACCCTGATACTGAGGACCACTAGAAGCTCGGGGACAATACCTGGAAATTTGCCCCGGAACACCACAAGAATAACACGGCCTCTGCTGATATGGCTGGGGACTCTGTAACTGTCCCTGATGACCCTGATAACCACCCTAGAAACTCTGAAGCGGCGGTGTACTGATAGGTGCTGGTGGTGCACTGTGAACTACCTGAAGTGTCGACTGATAGGGTCTGGGAGGATAACCTCTGCCTGAAGAATCCCTGCCCCCAGATGAGGCTCCACTGAAACGACCGAAATGATGGGGCGTCTTGTTAGCCTCCTGACCACCACCCTGTGACATAATCATCTCAATCCTCCTGGTCACATTAGCCGCATCCTGGAATGATATATCAGTACTTGACTCTCTAGCCATCTGAAGTCTGATAGGCTGGGCCAATCCCTCAATAAATCTCCGAACCCTCTCCCGATCAGTAGGAAGTATCATAAGAGCATATCGGGCTAGAGTGATGAACCTGGTCTCGTACTGAGTGACAGTCATAGATCCCTGCTGGAGACGCTTAAACTGCCTCCGAAGGTCCTCTCTCTGAGTAATGGGAAGGAACTTCCCCAAGAATACCTCTGAGAACTGAGTCCAAGTCAAAGGTGCAGACCCAGCTGGTCTGGCTAAGCAATAGTCTCTCCACAAACTCTTGGCTGTGCCAGATAACCGAAAAGCAACAAAGTCAACTCCGTTGGACTCCACTATGCCCATGTTTCGAAGAATCTCATGACAGCTGTCCAAATAATCCTGGGGATCCTCTGATGGTGAACCAGTAAAAGTAGCAGTGAATAACTTAGTGAACCTGTCCAGCCTCCACAAGGCATCCGCTGACATAGCTGCTCCCTCTGTTACTGGTGCTGCAATACCCGGCTGAGCTACTCCGGCTGGCTGAGGTGCCGGAGTCTGAAACTGTGGAGCTAGCTGCTCTGGCGTGTGGGTGGCAGGAGTCTGGGTACCTTCCCCAGCCTGAGAGACGACTGGTGCAGTAGGAAGAAGACCCGCCTGTGCTACACTCCCCACGAGTCCGACTAGACGGACAAGAGCGTCCTGAAGCACTGGGGTAGCTATGAACCTCTCTGGGACCTGAGCTGGTCCAACTGGGACTGCCGGAACTGGGACCTCCTCGTCAGACTCGACCTGAGGGTCCTCCACTGGGGCTGCTGCTCTAGGCTGAGCCCGGCCCCAGCCTCGACCTCTAGCACAGCCTCGTCCTCAACCTCGACCCCTCGTAGGAGCTGTAGCAGGAGTGTCGGGCTGTTGAGCGGAACCAAGGGAAGCACGCTCCTTGCCATCTGCGAGAGATTAGAATAGAAACTCAATCAACACTCAGAATTCATATCGCATGATAGAGATGAAAAGAAATGAGGAGTCATCCTAACTTTGCAGCCTCTGGGGCATAAATACAGACGTCTCCGTACCGATCCCTCAGACTCTACCAAGTTGTTCGTGAGTTGTGAGACCTAAGCAACCTAGAGCTCTGATACCAACTTGTCACACCCTGAAATCCCACCATCGGGTCGTGATGGCGTCTAATATTGAACCCGCTAGACAAGCCAACATGTACAGTTAAACTAACATGATAACACCGAATTAACAGAATAAGCTAAAAATAATTCACAACTTAACAGCGGAAATAAATAAGGTTTAAAGATAAGTAAAGACAACATAATACAACGTCGCAATAATCTCCCAAAACCTGGAGTCACAAACTCACGAACTGTCTATAGGAATGCTAAATAGAAAGTCTGAAAAGAAATACATGACTGTCTCCGAATAACTAGAAGAAAAAAATACAGAGGTGAAGAACTAGGGATAGGAGAGACGCCAAGGCCCACGAACGCCAGCGGGTATACCTTGAAGCCTTTAAGGTGAACTGAAGGAGACTCCCTCAACGCTGTCCACGGGGTCCGGGTGCGGGATCTGCATAACAATAAGATGTGCAGTGTAGCATCAGTACAACCGACCACATGTACTGACTAAGTGCCGAGCCTAACCTCGGCCGAAGTAGTGACGAGGCTAGACTTGACAACAAATGTTAACCTGTCATATTCTACAACATATATCATGGAACAACAAGGCAAGAGATAAACAATTACGTAGGGAATACGGGAACAGACAATGGGGTAACAGGTGAAATAGAGCAATTAATTAAGCACATGGGAACAGACAAGAAGGCAATTTATCAGAAACATGTTAATGAAACAAATATAATGCCAGAAATGTAATAATATGGCACGACATCACCCTTCGTTCTTTTATTCTCTTCCTCACGATGCAATGTATCATGTATGGTAATGTAATCATTGCACGACATCAACCTTCGTGCTTTTAAATGTAAATCATGGCACGACATCACCCTTCGTGCTTTTACTCTCTTCCTCACTATGTGATGTATGATATAATCAATGTAAATCATGGCACATAATCACCCTTCGTGCTTTTACTCTCTTCCTCACTATGCGATGTATGATGTAATCAATGTAAATCACGGCACGACATCACCCTTCGTGCTTTTACTCTCTTCCTCACTATGCGATGTATGATGTAATCAATGTAAATCACGGCACGACATCACCCTTCGTGCTTTACACTCCTCCTCACCAATGCAATGACAATTATCAAAATGGCAAGGAATAAAACATAGTGGAATCACAAATCATGATCACCCCGTAAGGGAAAAATATCAGTCATTATCACAATAAATTGTCCGGCAAGGGTCTCAGCTATAACCAACCCTTTCAAGTATATCCTTTGCAGTTGGGTCATCAATAGGACCATTACATCACGAGTTCATCAACGAGGATTTTCAACAACAATCAACTTCCAAGTAGAGATAAATTCATAATACAAAGGATATGGAAGTAAGGACAAGAATTTCATCAAAAATGGACTCACATGCATGCTTGACACACAATGCATAGGTACTAGTCACCTCACCTATGCATTGGACATGATAAACACTTAGCACATAGCATGCGATACCCATTCCCTCACCAAAGTTAGGCAAGACACTTACCTCGGGTTCAAAATATAGCTATCAACCCTCTAACACCGCCTTTCCTTTAGAATTCAACTCCGGAATGGTATTATCTAGACATAATTAACTCAAGTATATCAATAATGACTCAATAAATAAAGTCCATAGACTAATTACCCATTTCCAAGCATTCTTCCAAAAATACCAAAATTCGACCCCGGGCCCGCTTGGTCCAAACACGAGGCTCGGACCAAAACCCGATCACCAATACCCCCTTGAGTTCAAATATATGATTTGTTTTGAAATCCGACCCCAAATTGAGGTTGAATTCCCCAAAGTCCCACAATCCCTAACTCTACTCAAATCCCCTAATTTCTACTTTGTTTTTTAGGATTCTAGGCCTAGATTCTAGTGTTGATGAAGGAAAAATGGAAGAAATTGGAGTTGAAGTCACTTACCCAAGTGGTTATGGAGGAGAATTAGCTTGGAAGGTCATCAATGGGGGTTTGAGGAAGAAGAGAGTGATGGAAATGAGGAAATCCCGAATGCATTCTGTTTTTAAGCTTTAAAAATCACTGGGCAAAAATTACCCTTTGCGTTCGCGAGCCCATGGCCGCGTTCGCGAAGGGTTGGCAGTCCTGACCTATGCGTTCTCGAGCCTAGGGCCGCGTTCGCAAAGAACAACCTACCCAGCCCCCCCCAAGACTAAGACTACGCGTTCGCACCCCTGGGGACACGTTCGCGTAGAAGCACTGTCCAGTGCTCCGCGTTTGCGTCTCTCTCTATGCGTTCGCGTAGAGTAAAAACCCAAGCCAAGATGATTACCCTTCGCGTTCGCGGGCCCTTGGCCGCGTTCGCGAAGGGTGTTACACCAGACACCAGCAGAACATCAAAAACACAAGATATTTCTACTTTATACACCCCGTTAACTACCCGAAACTCACCCGAGCCCTCGGGTCTCCGAACCAAAAACACACACGACTCCCAAATCATCCTACGCACTTATTCAAGCATTTAAATCACCAAACTATCCACAAAAACAAGGAATTAAACCTCAAATCTCCTAGAATTTTCTCAAAACTTCATAAGGCTTAATTATTTCGATTTTGATCTGAAACTCGACATTTCAAGTCCGTTTTACACCAAATTTCACAGATAACTCACATAACATATATTCAACCTGTTCCGGGCTCCGGAACCATAATACGGGCCCGAAAACACGGCTTTCACATTAATTATCATTTTCAAAAGTCTGTATTATTTCAGAAAACAATTTTCTTTAAAAATTTATTTCTCGGGCTTGGGACCTCGAAATTCGATTCCGGACATACGCCCAAGTCCCATATTTTTCTTCACGGGTCCGGGTCTGGGTCCATTTACCAGAAATGTTGATCAAAGTCAACTTTAATCAATTAATCATTATGAAATCAACTTTTCATCAATTTTTCACATAAAAGCTTCCTGGCTACATGTACCGGTATATGCACGTATATTGAGGTAAGATTAACGGAGGCTTTCAGGGCCTCAAAACACAGTTTCTGCTAAATTACACAAGATGACCTTTTGGGTCATCACACATGCAAAGAGAAGGCAACGCTTAGCCTTATGCAAATATGGAGGCAGGGCTTAGCCTCATGCAATATTGAGACAGAGCTTAGTCTCATGCAAATGAAAGGCAGTGCTTAGCCTTATGCAAATATGGAGGCAGGGCTTATCCTCATGCAAGATTGGAGGCAAGGCTTAGCCTCATGCAAGATTTGGGACAGGGCTTAGTCCCATGAAAAAAGAACAAATAGTAGGTGATATCAGAGTATTTCTTAGCTGGAAGTGGATTCAGTAACGTTGTTGTTATGAAGGTTGTGATTTCGAGGCGTGCATATTCCTTGTTCCTGCATTCAAAGAAAAATCGTGAGTTCTGTAAGGGGAAGGTCGGTTCGTACCTCCGTCAGCTTGTTTGACTTGCTTTGCTCGGTCTGAAGATCCTGTTCAAATCATTGGGGGTAGCGTTTGCTAAACAAAGTTATTTCAAAAGCAAGCATGCGTAGTTTTCAAAGTCATAGTAAAAAATATGTTTTTTAGAAAATTGGTTAGATGAACCAGTAACTATGACACGATCCGAGACATTGCGATTTCTCCTACCGTAGAATTTTGAGAGTCCTCCTCAAAATTCTACCCCAGTTGGACGGACAAACATTTCTGACTGCTGTATATGCTGTGATCGGCTGAACTTGCTCCGGAATTTTGAGAGTACTCCTCAAAATTCTTCCCCAGTTTCTGATGGTGGGGAAAATAAAATTTTTATTGAATTGTGACCGAACACATAGAGCTGCATACGTATCCCCTCTTAAATGGGAATCAGGCCGAGCGTAGTTCAATTACATCATATGTGGAAAATAACACATAATATCGCTTGACTGCATCTGAATTGATTGGTTTATGCCATTACTTCTCCGTCCATTTCTGCAAGTATGAGGGCTCCCCCTGTCAATACTCTGTGAACCATGTAAGGACCTTTCCAGTTGGGAGAGACTTTCCCTTTGGCTTCATCCTGATGCGGAAAGATCTTCGTCAACACCAGCTGCCCCGGTGTGAGCTGTCTCGGCTTGACTCTTTTGTTGAAGGCTATGGACATCCTGTTCTGATAAAGTTGTCCATGACATAACGCATTCATCCTTTTTCCGTCTATGGGGGCTAGCTGCACATAACGGCTCTTTATCCATTCTGCATCGCTGAGCTCAACTTCTTGTATGATCCTCAAGGAAGGAATCTCTACTTCGGCGGGAATAACATCTTCATTACCATAAACCAGCAAATAGGGTGTTGCCCCGGTTGATGTGCAGACTGTGGTACGGTATCCCAGTAAGACGAATGGTAGTTTCTCGTGCCACTGTTTGTGATTCTCTACCATTTTCCTTAGTATCTTCTAGATATTTTTGTTGGCGGCTTCTACGACTCCATTCATTTGACGTCTGTATGCTATGGAATTCTTATGCTTGATTTTGAAAGTCTCGCACATGGCTTTTATTAGATCACTATTGAGATTGGCAGCATTGTCAGTGATGATAGATTCTGGAACTCCGAACCGACAAACAATCTGGTCACGGACAAAATCTGCCACAACCTTCTTAGTCACTGCTTTGTAAGATGCTGCTTCGAACCATTTGGTGAAGTAATCAATAGCTACAAAGATGAATTGATGCCCATTTGAGGCGGTGTGCTCGATTGGACCAACGACATCCATTCCCCAAGCAGCGAATGGCCAAGGTGAGTTTGTTGCATTGAGCTCATTCGGCGACACTTTTATCATATCTGCATGCACTTGACATTGGTAGCATTTTTGAACATATCGGATGCAATCTGTCTCTATGGCCATCTAGAACTAGTCGGCCCTTAGTATCTTCTTGGCCAAGACAAAGCCATTCATATGCGGGCCGCAGGTTCCGACATGTATTTTTTCTAATAACTTAGAAGCTTCTTTTGCTTCGACACACCTCAATAATCCCAAATAAGGAGTTCTTCTATATAGGGTTCCTCCGCCGTGGAAGAAATTGTTGGACAATCTCCGAAGAGTGCGTTTATGAGTATGGTTTGCATGCTCCATGTATTCTCCTTTTATCAGATACCTTTTGATGTCGTGGAACCAAGGCTTCCCATCTGTTTCTTCTTCAACATGAGCACAATATGCCGGCTGACTATGGATCCTTACTGGGATAGGATCAATGGAGTTCTTGTCTGGATGCTGTATCTTTGATGACAAAGTGGCCAATGCATCGGCAAACTCATTCTGAATTCTGGGAACATGTCGAAACTCTATCTTTGTGAACCTTTTCCTCAATTCCTGCACATGGTGCAGATATGGTAATATCTTGGAATTCTTCGTTGCCCATTCTCCTTGTACCTGGTGCACAAGAAAATCTGAATCATGGATCACCAACAACTCCTTAATGTTCATGTCAATGGCCATGTTGAGTCCTAATATGCAAACCTCGTATTCCGCCATGTTGTTTGTGCAGGGAAATCTGAGTTTTACAGATACCGGATAATGTTTACCAGTTTTCGATACCAAAATGGCTCCAATGCTGACTCCTTTGAAATTCTCCGCTCCGTCAAAGAATATTCTCCAACCGTCATAGGATTCAACAATGTCTTCTCCCAAGAATAGTACCTCTTCATCAGGAAAATACATTTTCAGGGGTTCGTATTCTCCTTCCACAGGGTTTTCAGCAAGATGATCTGCTAGTGCCTGTCATTTGACAGCTTTCTGAGTTACATAAATAATGTCGAACTCGCTCAACAAGATTTGCCACTTAGCCAGCTTGTCTGTGGGCATAGGTTTTTTAAAGTTATACTTCAAGGGATCCATTCTCAATATGAGTTATGTTGTATAGGCACAGAAGTAATGCCTCAGCTTTTGATATATCCAGGTTAAAGCGCAGCAGGTACGTTCCAGCAAAGAGTACCGTGCCTCATAGGGGGTAAACTTCTTACTCAGGTAGTAGATGGCCTGTTCTTTTCTCTCTGTCTCGTTGTACTGCCCCAGAACGCAGTCGAAAGCTCCATCTAGTACTGCAAGGTAGAGTAGCAATGGTCTACCTGGCTCTGGCGGGACCAAGACTGGTGGTGTTGATAAATACTCCTTAATCTTGTCAAAAGCCTTTTGATAATCTTCGGTCCAACTAGTTGCAGCATCCTTCTTCAACATCTTGAAAATTGGGTCACATATAACTGTGGATTGGGCTATGAATCGGCTGATGTAGTTTAACCTTCCCAGAAAACTCATTACATCCTTCTTACTCTTTAGTGGTGGTAGCTCTTGGATGGATTTGACTTTTGACGGATCCAATTCTATCCCTCGGCTGCTGAAGATGAGTCCCAATAACTTTCTGGCAGGAATCCAGAATGCACATATTGTGGGGTTTAACTTCAGGTTGTACTTCCGCAGTCTGTCGAAGAATTTCCTCAAGTTTGCTATATGATCTGTGGCCTTCTTGGATTTAATGATGACATTGTCCACATTCACCTCAATCTCTTTATGTATTATGTCATGAAAGATAGTAGTCATGGACCTCATGTAGGTGGCCCCAACGTTCTTTAGGCCGAACGACATCATCTTGTAACAGTACACCCCCTAGGGTGTAATGAAAGAGGTTTTCTCAGCGTCCTCCTCGTCCATCCAAATCTGATGGTAACTGGCGAAACAATACACAAAGGATTGGAGTTCATGTCTGGCACAACTTTCGATTAAGATGTGTATGTTTGGAAATGGGAAATCATCCTTTGGGCTGGCTCTGTTGAGATCCTGATAATCGACACAGATTCTAACCTTCCCATCCTTCTTCGGAACTGTCACGATGTTGGCTAACCAGGTTGGGTATTCCACTACCTTGAGGATCTTGGCCTTAATTTGCTTAATAACTTCCTCTTTGATTTTCAGACTCATATCAGGCTTGAATTTCCTGAGTTTCTGCTTCACTGGTGGACACATTGGGTTTGTGGGCAACTTGTGGGCCACAATAGATGTACTTAATCCGGTCATGTCATCGTACGACCATGCGAATATGTCCTCATACTCTTTCAAGAACTGTGTGTACTCTTCTTTTTCTGAAGGCGACAAGTGAATGCTGATGCGGGTCTCCTTGACAGTCTTAGAATCTCCTAAGTTGATTATTCAGTCTCGTCCAGGTTGGACTTAGTCTTGTTCTCAAAGTCCTCCACTTCTCTGAAAATTTCCTCAGGTATGACATCCTCTTCTTCTGAATCACTATCCTTTTGTTGCGTCGCCTCATTACATGTCACAATTGCCGGTTCATTGAGATAGGAAATAGTAATGCTGTATGGATAAAGATACGAGAGAAAAGTGGTAATAATAAACATCAATTCATTGAAAGCGTTAAACAAAAGTGATTTTCAATAATTTAAATAACGCTTTGGAACATTATTTAAAACAAAATGCAAAAAGGGAAATCTTTTTTCTAGAAAAGCAAAATTTAAACAATGCTGTTTAGCCTTGCTACCCCAGGACTGGTCAGGCCCTTGATGGTCTGACAATCCAGTTCTTGAGGAATGCCCCTCTCTCCACAGCTTGGATGGTAGGGCCTTCCTCGTTTTCTTCCTCAACTATCGCATTGCAATCCATATCTTCGTCCTTTCGGATCATTTGGAGGGGGAGGGCCTCTGGATCTGGTATGATAAGTTGATGATGCCAGTATGCGCGAACCAACCTTTGGGGAATGGGAATAATCAAAAGAAAGAAAGAAAAACAAAAGGTATCCAAGTCAGTAAGAGTTCTGAAAAGAATATTTGCAATATTTAAACACATATTCCGGAATGATAAATTCGTGTCCTATTTTAGGAGCCTCGTTGTGCCCGAGGTAGGCCTAGCGACAAGTTGTTTTGGAGAACTTAGATGCCAAGAAATGCCTCATTTCATTAATATAAAAAACAGAGGAATTCCAAAATGACACTAAGATAATAAAAGATAAGCCACTACTGGCACTTGGCCTTATTACATTTGGAGAAGCAAATAAATCTAATCTACTTAGTCCCAGAAGGACCTTCCCTAGGCTTGATCTTTCTGACTCCATCAATCAGGTCCCCCAGTTCGCGCATGACCAACAACATGTATACTCTTACTAGATGTCCTCCCTCGCCTACTTCAGTATTCTGGCAGTCGGTGATTCTTTTCCTTGTCTTTTCTCCCAGCTCCATCAAGCCCTGCTCCAGATATTCTACCCTTTCATTGGAGGTGATAGCCATTTCCCTCTATTCCTTGATTAATCTTTTGTCTGTCTCGTGTATCTCCTGATGTTCGGCCTCAGATTCATGAATCCTCTTGCGCAACTTGTTGTATTTTACTTGGGTTTCTGCATCTTCGTCTATGACCTTGTTTCACCGACCAATTCCTGGCTCAACTTTCCCAGCTAAGTTGTCCTCCAACCATGCCGGGTAAAAGGGTGCATGTCCCGCGTGATACCTGTCTGGATCGATGGTATCCTTCTCCACAATAATCTTTGAGTGCCACATTTGTTGAGCTTGACACTTGTAAGGGATGTCGTCATCCTGAAAATCTGCCCGGAAATGACTTATCTTCGCGACCCGCGGTATGATTTGCTTCTTGCTTGCGTGCCTCATAACCCTGATGGGAGCATAAGGGTATATTCCCCTTAACCCGATCAACACTAAGTGAGGAGCGTCCCTTAACCTGATGATGAACTCGTCAGTATGGAACCATTCAAACATCCATTAAACCTAATCCTCAATTAAATTGTCGAAGAACTCCACCCATTCCTTAGCACTCTCTGGTTGAGCAAACTTGTTCGGAATATTAGTCATCCGTTTAGGCTTATGGAAGGCAATATGGTCATTCCACACCCTTTGTGGAAACTCCTGGCGATATTGACCCTTTTGGAGATGCTCCATTAACCACAACTACAACAACAAATTGCAGCCCTCGAAATGTTTGGACCCTTTCTGGCAGTGGTCCAAGGCCCGGTAGATATCAACTATAATCATAGGGACTATGGTGTATGTTTATCCCTCGATTCCTTCCATTAGAGTCTTGGTGACCATAGCCAGTCTAGTGTGCATTCTTTCCCCTTTCGTTGGGAACACTATCATACCCAAGAAGCAAATAATGAGCCCGAAAACTCTGCAGTGAATATGATCCAAGGAAGTGATGGAAAAATCATCATGGAAAATACGGTAGGACTTGCTATGGCCGTATCTCTCATACAAGTAGTCAAATGGTATATAAGATTTCTTTAAGCACTCCAAATCGGCGTTCTTTTTCAGACCCATCATTTTTAGAAATTCCCTACCAGTGCGATTTTCCGGTACCAAGAGCCCAGGGCTGTCCCAAGGTAGCCCAGCAAATCCACCGATTTCTTCTAGGAGCGGAGTTATTTCTATATCCCCAAAGTGAAAAATTGATCTTTCACGATCCCAGAACATGGTTGCAGCTTCTATCAACATGTTATTTGGTTGGATGTCTAACAGAGAAGGCAAATTTCCCAAGACCTTCTTCACATGTTTTTTGTCACTTGAGGAAAGATCTTCCCATCAATCTAGTAGCAGTGGTGGTATACTAGGGACCATGCCGAAGTTGGGGACCTCGTGCCTCATTTTCTGCAAAACAAATAAGGTTAGACCCTTCCTCCTCCAGATTCGACTATTTATATATCCATGATTAGCATATTGTCATTTAGTTCTCCAAAATTAATGCACAAAACGTGGTTGCATCCATTGGGATTATGGAAACCCCGGTGGACTTTTGGATAAGGTTTGTCTTAAAGGGTTATTATGTGGACAACATATTAACTCGGCTAGGTTTGACCATGATGCATATACAGTTATAATCAGAGTAAGGTTGCTATGGGGGTCTAGACTGGTACCTCAAGCGGACAACTTGAGGGGGAAAGGCATGGAACCTTCGATTGCACCGCTGATCGACTAGTTTTACAGCAAATAAGCCTTTCCGAATTTAAAGGGTGATATATAGGAAGAGCGCAACCACTCATCAAGCGTTGCTATATGATTGATTATGCACGAGTGGAATATGATGTTGAACATGATTATGCAGCAGTAAATAACATGTTGTCACGTATTGCACGTTAGGAAAATAATAAATACGGTATTTAATAATTGAAAGACGTTTAATAAAGGAAAACAAAGAAATAAGTCAGTTTCTGCAGTAAAGAAAATCATAAATGCTCAAAACGGGCAATTAAATTCACATAAGGGGAAATGGAAAGGGTGCGCATGTATTAACAAAAAAGAAGCATACTTAAGACTAATTTACAAAAATCAAGTTTGTTATGGTAAAAGACTAAAGTCCCCAGCAGAGTCGCCATGCTGTCGCACCCCCTTTTCCCCCCTTTTGCGGGGTGCGGGTTTCGACATGCTTTGGGACAACTTGTTTTCTTTTAGGAAATGGGTATGGAAATTGAAGAGTCGCCACCTACAAGTAACTCATGAAACCGATTTATATTACCAAAGACTGGGTAAGGGCTTGAAATTACCTTGAGGGGAAGGTGTTAGGCACCCTCAAGGTCCACAACGGTGGGTCCCAGCCAAACTCATTTTTGGTGAATTAGTCATTAAGCAAGTAAAGCAGTTTAAGCACACATATGGATTACAAAAAAATGGGAATAAATGGGTCCTAGGTTTATTAGCCTATAGGGTCACTTTTGTGAAATACCCGGTAAACCTTCCTCAATTAGAGGGGTTACACGTGGCATTAGCGCACATGTCATCATATCCCTTACTACCCAATTACCCTCCCCTTAGTGGTAATGTAAGCGATTCTAATTAAACGTACTCCATGTGTGCATTACCCGTCACTTTCTTATGGCCCTGGAGGTGTTTAGGACCTCTAATTAAGGCAGCTCTAGACTCTCCTAAAGTGCTTAAAAGAAGAAAATCTAAGTGAAAATTTTAAACAAGTCGGACTATCAAGTAAAGGAACAATTAAGGGGGCTCACATTTACCTCCACAAATAAGCAGTCAATTGCACGTCTCAAACAACAGTATTTCAGATACTTTAAGAGTCCTAAAGTAGGATATTTAGGTGAGCATGACAAACAAAATATATGCAGCATCTTGTTAAAGCAAAGCAGTGGAGACCTAATCAGTTTGTTTACTAATTTTAGGGGTTGCTGAATCTGGGCAGTTCACAAGTAATTAAACAAAGCACAGTTTTACCATTTTGTAAGAGTTTGATTATCCTACAGGCTTGTCTAGGCGTGGATCTGAGATGTTCTATAAACGGGATATATAATTGTCAATCATGGTCATAATAGACTAATAAACAGTTTTAAACAGAAAAATCGTTCATTATGTCCTATAGGCATGCTGTCTAGGTGCTGAACATTACAGAACTAATTTTATATATTCATCTCTATAAACATGTTATCTACGTGTTGGGACTGCTTTTAAACTTACTCTTATAGACATGGTTGCTACTAATTTTATGTGATATAGGCATGGTATTTGGGCGAGTGAAATAAAATTCCTAAAGCATGGTTTCTAATGCACATGAGAGAATGCTAATGATTTTTAGATAGGGTTAATAGCACCCTAGTGACATGATTCTTAAGCAGACATGATGCCGTGCAGGAGTTTAGAAAGCAGAAGTTTTAGAACAAATGGTATGATGCCTATGAACATGTTTTCTAATGGACAAACCATCATAAGAGAATGATTCCTAATACAAGCAAATAGTCATAGTAATCCTAAGGGCATGATTTCTACCAAATTACCCCACAAAAATTATATGAAAATCCCTCCCCTTTTTTACTAATATCCCCAGTATTTGTTTACAAGAATCATTATTACAGAACATAAATGAATTACAGAAATAAGTAATGCTATACTATAGGGAGCCTAGATAGGCCCAAAGTGAACTTGGTAAACCAGGCCTTGAAACAGTCCAAAGTACCATAACTCATAGTGTCCAATAAAGAGTATCCTTGTTTGTCAAAGTTACCAAGGGCCTCAGAGACCCCGGGCAATGCTCACACCAAGACCCTTTTAAAGAGAAGTCATTTTTGTGTAGTGTGGAAGGGCCAGCACTAGTGTGCCTGAGTTCGGAGGAATCTCATGGGTTCCTAGGCAGTACACACACTGGAGGGGCAGGATCCTATGTATTCTAAAAGTAGGAGTGGGAGTGCTTGAAAGAGCAGGAATAATTTTAAGAAAATATATCAGAAGTGCAACCAATTTAGAAGTGAAAATAGTTTTGGAGTGGCAATGGTTTAGAAGTGAAAACACATTAGGAGTGAAAACAACTTAGAAATATTCTAGAAAAGGTTCAACAAACAACATCAAGTAGGAAACACAATCACAAGGTTTCACACAAAACTCCATACTGGCCAGACTCAACTCAGTTCATTAGTCAAACTTAGGTGAGCATATAGCATGCTGAGAACAACAATTACACAAAAAAGGGAATAGGGGTTGGGAACGCAAGAATCCTGAAATCAAGAACACATAGAAACAGGGTGTTAGGGAAGCATGCTAGTCAGTAGAAGCATAGGGCAGGCAGTGGTATAATATTTACCAGGACATGCTGAGTTAGGGTCTTAAATAGGGAACACCTATGTTCATCAGTAATACATAACTATGGAAGTAAGCATACTAACTCAAGCAATAGACATGGAAACATAGAAGTTTAATGTAAGAGCAGTCATGCTAATCAACTCACAGAGAGGAAAAGGTTTAAGTACACAAAATTGATTATACCAATGGAAGTCAATTAGACAGAAAAATAGGAGTCTGAGACACCAAAGTAAGCATGCTGGCTTAAGGCAATAGACAGGGAAGGTTGAACCTTAAACATAGAAGTAAACATGTAGTAATAAATATGAAAGATTGGAATTTGAACACAGAAGTAAACATGTTGATTAGAGTGAAACCTAAACAAGAGTAAACATGCTGATTAAAGCAATAAACAGGAAGAGTGAAACTTAAACAGGAGTAAACATGTTGACTAAGGCAGTAACAAGAAAACATAGAAGCTAAATACATAGTAGTTAACTAGTACATAAGAGACATGGGTTTAACAGAAGTACATCAACAAAGAGCACACAGATTTGAACTTCATAGTATAATGAAGGACATTAAGAGTAGAGACATACCAGTTAAGGGAAGCAAAAGATAAGGTAAAGTAGGCAGGATTCAATGGTTTAGCCTTGGCTTTCAGCCGACTAGACAAGCAATGATCACAAGTAGCAGCGAGAGAGATGAGAGTGAAGTTTTGTGTGTGTATGTTTGAACTGTTGTTCGTGTGTTGAAGAATCAGTAATGAGAGTATATATAACACTTAGTAAGGTAAATAAATAAGGCAAGAATAATTAAGAATTCATAAACAAGGTAACACAAATAAATCAACCAATTAATTGGGAGATTTAATCAATCAATCATACGGAAGATATGGGAAAGACCCCTTAGGATATGAGAGTCAATTGACGGTACAAAATTAGGGCTTAAATAAGGCAGTAAATCAGTCCTATACCATATAGGAGTCAATCGATCCCCTTAAGTCAGATTGATAATCCAAATAAGGCAAGTATTACTAATAAAAGTCACAAATAAGGAAATAGGTAAGAATCCCAGAAAATACTGATTTTAACAGGAAAGAATCGTTCGAAACCTAAATAGAATCAGTCAATGTAAGTGGTTCACATAATTAAACATAATAACGGAAAAAATGGAAGAAATCAATGTTACAAACAAAAACAGTTAGGGTTTAGGCATACATACGAAAATCAATCAAACATGTAAAGAAATAATTAGATTAAACACTTGAAAGTTAGAAAACCCTTTTGAAGAGACTCAGGATGAACCCTGATTTTAGGAAAAGTAAATGGAATCCAAATAGTTAACCAAAATAGAAGATTTTTGAGGAAAGTACCAAATAACACTCGAATCGTTTCAGATCTACAAAGATCTGAACAGATTCAAGTAGTCGTAGAACTAGGGGTTTTCAAAAAACAACAGAGATGAGAGAAACTTGGTCAAAAGCCATAGATTCGAACTAAATATAGGAGGAAATCAGTATTCACAAACGAGAATGGCCCTAGACAGGCCAGTAAACAAGTTTCAGGCAAGAACAGGTTGAATCTCCATGAGATTTTCTCAAGGATCTATGTAATCGAACAACCAGGAAGCATAAACGGTTGGTATGGTCGGAGAATACTCAGAATCTCCATAGATAGGAGTTTTTCGCCGGTGACGGCGATTAAGGTTAGGGGTAGGTCGAGAGATAATTGGAGAGGTTAGGGAAACCAATGACGGTGAAATGAGAGAATGGGGGGTGGGGGTGTTAGGGTTGGTTTAGAGATTAATACGGTAAGGTTTAATGTGGACCGTTGATCTAAAAGATCAAGACCACGATTTGATGGGGGTTTGGGCCGGGTAGGTGCAAATTGGGCTTAAGGTGAATTGAGCTGGTATTATTAAGGGGTTTGGGCTGGTATTTAAAGGGCTAGGTTCGAAAAGTTAAAGAAATTAAAAGGGCTATTTGTTAAATACCCAATTAATTGATAAAAAATAATTTATAAAAATATGTAACAAATTATAAAAATGTTTTTCATGCATAGAAATGTTTTAAAATAATTACTCAATATTTTAAAAATGCAACAAGTTATTTTCTGGTAAAGTAATGTAATAATGCATAGATGGGCTATATTTGGAAAGTTATTGCAATTGTAACCCAAAATATAAATGTGACTTTTTGTGAAATAATTATGCTTAGTGTTAATATAAATAGCAAAAGTAAATCGTAAAATTATTATAAAATTATTTGTAGTGCAGTTAATGATTATTTATATAATAAAATACTAGGATAAATTAATTAGAAATCCTCAAAAATGCAGAAAATATGGGAAAATATTATTGATGCTAATGCATGGTTTTAGAAGTATATATGCATTTTAAAAATCTTATAGGGAAAAATTGGGTATCAATAATGATATTACATACGAGTATGCTAAAAAATGATAAAGTAAAATGTGGTAGAAGTTGAGTCTTGCCCCTTCTTAACCAATCTTGTGACTTCTTCAAGTTGTAGTTCTTTGGCTTCATCATCACACCTCTTCAAAATGGATTCAAAATTCATTATTTCCTTTTGGAATAATTGGACCTCGTTGACGTGGTTGGGGAAGCCACTTTTTGCTTTGCAACTCTCATTGGGAGTCACCTAACATTTACTTCTTCATTCACTATGCTATCCCAACTCTTCTTCCTTGTGTGTGACTTCTTACATTTTCCACTATGCATAGGTGATAAATTACCTCTTTTAGCCGCCTCTACCCGACATTGTTGTAACATTGCTTCTTCCTCTCCTTCTTCATATATATCTCTCCCCACGTTCATTGCATCTGACGAGTTTTGGTCAAACTCTTGTGTCATCAAAGCATTTAGGTCGTTTGGGTTTGCCATGATTTCCTTATCTTGATGTTGCGCAAAGTTTTGTATACTTTTCTTGATCTTAGCCGTGTGTCCAGTGCTCAAAATTTGAGTTGAATTCAAGGAAGGTTTAGTAATTACCAAAGCATCCAATAGCTTCCGATCATATGCCGAAATAGTTGATGTGTTGTGAGTAACTTGCTGCTGCTTAGTTACGGTTTCATGCGCAAGTTTTATCGCTTGTTGATCTCCCAGAATTGTGTTACCACCTAGAGACATTCTGGGAACAAAAGCAGGCGCCATTGAGTTAAGCTTGCTCTTGAGACTTAAAGTTGAGGAATTTTCATTGTTTGGCAAGATTAGGGATCCAACTGAAAGCAAGTCATCCTCACTTTTTTGTTCAACAAATTCATCAAACTTATTATTTGACCAAAAAATATGAGTATTTGGTTAAACTAATTAATTTTATATATGAGAGGTTAAACCTAGTTAAAGATAATAACTTCAGATATATAATCGGCCTATGTGGATGATGTTGAACAGTGTCAGAACAGAATTAATGCAACATATATTTAATATTTAAAGGTCAATAATTGGCGGGGAATATCAAGTATTAAATAACAATAAATGACACTAAATGTAAATAAGGAGAATAATTCACCCAATATTGAATGAGGTGGATGATTCTCCCTTCTGACAATGATGAATGACAAATAACTATGAGAATATTAGAAACTTTCTCGGATCTAATGGGAAAAGTATAGAATAATCAACAAAACGAATCTCTTTAGAAAGGTGATGTTTGTATCTATCTAGAGAGTCTGCTTTTCAAGAGAGTTCTTATCAAAGAATACTACATGCTTATTACCCGGTCTATCTTTCTATTTATAAGGGACACACCCCCAATTAACTCTAAAAGTACAAAAAGAGAAAATATTCAATGGAATATTCCCTCAAAAATCTCGTTACCAAACTAGCAGTTACTGCTCCTTCTGACACTTGACCTCGGCCATGATCGACTACTCGACGGTGAGCTCCATTAGTTATTAATCAACCTCGGCCAAATTGCTTTCAGTATTACCACTCAGTGTCGAATATCCTTAGTCAGATTTTGACCCGTACAGTTAGTCCCTCCGCTTATCGAGGCCATATCTTGAACGACCTTGATGAACGGACCTCGACAATCGTAGTTGAGAGATTTAGGAGGGCAGGTTAAGTAATGACATTCATGGAGAGGTGGTAACGTGGTGCCTCGTGAGCCATAACTTACCGTTACATCAGTTTGGAATGATGTCATGGCATCATGCATCATTATTACACGTTTTCCCGATGCGTTGCGTCGCTTCCCGTGCCTCTGCCGTTTTGATATTTGTGCGTCGACGATTTGTATTATCGATTATAGTGCCTGGGTTTTTATAAATAGGCATAGAAGATCCTCTACATAGTCCTTTGTGTTTTCAAATATTTGAGTCTCTACATCTTTCCTTCTTCTTCTCCCAATGTTCTTGCTTTCATTATTTCCACATTTGCATCCCTGTTTTTTCTGATTTTAGCACCTTCTGTTACTCATACCTCCTTTGTACTTGCATTTTCTTCTCATATAAACAATCAAAGATGGCTAATTCTTCTTCTTCTTCTTCTTCTTCTTCTTCTTCTTCTTCTTCTTCTTCTTCTTCTTCTTCTTTCGGGAGACATCTGATCCGGTTCCACTAGTAGTGAGCATGCCCCCTCATGACGATGGGGCTGCCATGTTGCAGATGATGAGAGCTTCCCCACGGTGGAGGAAGTAATTCCTCGTAGGGAGAAATCTAGGTCTGATTTCTCAAAGTTGATAGAGGATGACCCCAAAATTTCGGAGTCGTTAATGACAGAGGAGGCTCTCTCCGAATTTAGGGCCAAATTCAAAATTCCCGCCAATATAGACCTGATCCACACTGAACACCACGTGGTGCAAATACACCACCACGGGTACTGCGCCTTCTGTGCATACCCCTTCCATGTGGGATATTCTTTTCCTATTCTTCCCCTGTATGAAGAATTCTTCCACTATTACCGTGAGTGCCTGGCCCAACTTTCCCCATACATCTACAAGCTCCTCCGCATAGTCTAGAAATTCACAGAATTAGCCGGGGTCGAGGTGACACTCCGCCACCTGATGCATCTTTTCGCCCCAAATTTTCATAGGGGAATGATGTTACACCTCTGTCATCGAGGCAAAAAATGCCTAGTGGTTAAAATGGATGATAAAGCAACCGCCAAATCTGGCTCAATTACTTCTACGTCAGAACCGAAGATATAATGATTAATGCAAGCGGGTTCCTTGAGCTTTGGAACTACGCCCGTAAGTACCCTTCCTTTTCCCTTCATTGTACTTCTTGTTGGTCAACTCTTGTTATATTGACTGTATTTTCTTCATGCAGCTGAGGTCGAACCCCCTCCCTTGGTCGAGGACATTCACGACTGGGTTGGTCGGGTCCTTCCTCATACGATGGGGATCCGTGAGTGGTCGGCCTTCCGCGAGAAGTTCGGACCTAAGCCCCCTGGTAAGTCTGCTTACCTCTGGTTTTGTCGTTGTCTTTTTTATTGTATCTTTGTGGCTACTGATTTTGTTTTTTTGTTTTTTCATCAGCATGGATAGGTTCGAGGAGATCGAGGGCTCCTACTCCTGTGTTCTGACAAGCGACTGCTGCAAAAGGATCTACCTCGGCTACGACCGCAGTTGGGTCTATGCGACCATCTGCCTCAGCTCGGCCTTTGGTCTCAGCTAGACCAACTCGACCAGCGACGGCTCCAATATCTGAGAATCTTCCTTTTACTGTGCTGCATTTAGTTGACGAGTCTTCGCAGAGCGAGGATGTCAGGACCCAAACTGGAGGATCATGACTAGCACCCGGGTCATACTTGTCGAGCACCAACGTACATGTTGTCTAACCTTCATTATTATCTTTAAGGGCCGACGAGATCAATATAAATGGTAGATATGGATCATGAACAATCAACAATGAAAGATAATGGCATAAACATACATAACATGAGATGACAAGACTGCCAAGAAACTACATATAAGGTACAAAATACCACATTGCCATGAAAAACTATACAACAAAAAATCAGCCGACAAGGCATACCAAACTATACATGAGGCGACACCTGTCTATGAGCCTTTAAAGGAGCATAAGTGCTGCAACATTGCCGGAACAGGGCCCCAACTACCCGTAATGTCTATAACAAAAATGCATACCAAGACCACGACAAGTTCGGAAAAGGGATATCGCCAATAACCGCTAAACTGGGAAGCCCACTATGGTGGGAGAACTGCATCTACCTGTTTATCAGGACTTGCAGCATGACATGCAGTGTCCACAAACAAAAAGGATGTCAGTACGAATAAAGTACTGAGTATGTAAGACATGAAAGTATAAGTAAGAACAGTAATGTAAACAGTGATAGAGAATATACAACCTCTAATATCTGGGTACCTCTGAGAGCTACTGACATGAAACGCGTGATACATACATATATATACATGAACTTTTAAAATATACGCCTTTGTGGGCAACATCATCATTATATCGTACCCGGCCATAATAGGCTCAGTAAAACGTACCAGGCCACGTGGAGCTCGGTAAAACCCAACTGATCAGTTGTTTCACAATAGGTGTCATACCCGGCCGACTATAGCGCGGATCGGTAGAGTAAAATAGATACATATATATATTTATATAATGCATGTAGGACTCATTAGAATCATATTCTAAACCTTCCGGAGTGACGTAAGGTCATATTCTCCGTACATGTTATTAGGGCTAACTCTTCATCGAGAATCTTATAAGAATCAGGAAGTACCAACAAAATTGATAACATAAGAATAAGAGAAGCAACCTCAACATCAATTGTTCCATAAGAAGGGAAACAATGTAAGTACTGCTAGCTTCTAAGAATAGAGTATCTTTGGAAGCTCGTTCATTGCATTATGTACAATCAAAGTCGTGCAAAAGAAGGAAAGGGATAGCCTTAAATACATTGTATATATACTTCCCAACTTGAAGCTATGCAAATGTCACGACTCCTTAGTCTACAATAAGAGAAATGACACTATCGTTATCGTTTAAGCGTCATAACTATTATGTATCGACCACAACATATTCTACGATGAAACGGAAATGACCTCCCCTATATATATGAATTCACACAAGTAAAAAAATCACCAAAAATTCCAAATAACATCAATAATAATCATATTGAGCCTCCCAAAACCGTCCACCAACCAACAACATTACTACCAAGCCTTTAGATATATATTTCACAAGTTCTAGCTTCAATGACTTAGCTGCAATGTGGAAAATCTTAAATACATGTAGATTAAGAGGTTAATTACCTTTATACAGAAATAAAAACTCCAATTTGACCTTAATTGTCTACAAAATATCCCTCCAATGCTGCCGCAAGAACAAGGAAGCGAAACTAGCAATCAATTAGAGGTTTTCGGCACTAGAATCACTTTAGAAGACTTGAAATCACCTAGGTTTTACATTAAAAACTTGAGGGAGTATTTAAAGAACATAAAACACTTAAAAAAACCTCCCACACGAGCTGGAACAACACATAAACCAGCAACAACTAGAAGAACAAGAAACTTACTAGCGCCACGGGATTTCCGACACTTGATTTTTGTTGTTTGCCCTTTGTTTTAGTCTTAGATCATGAGAGAAACTTGAGATAGAATTTTTAGGGTTCTAAGGTATTAATATACTGAAAAATAATTACTAAAAACGGGGTTGGGGCATCTTATATATATCAGTATGTTTTAAACCGCCTATGTGGGCCCTATAGAGAGCTGCTTGGCGTAGTCTCGTGAAATTGCGAATATCTCTATATTCTTAGATTGTATCGATGAAAGAGTTATGTTTTGGAAACTAGACTCATAGATGTTAAATTTGGTGGGTAGATCACACCGTAATTCGAAGTAAATTGGGAGAAAAGCTTAGTAACATTTAACCTAAAGTTTAAGTAAAATTATGAACATAAGTTGCGAGAACTTTTGTCGACTTTTGTTTCATAACTTGTTTGAATTCAAAAATTATGATACATATAATATATGATTCAAATACCTTAAAACACGGCCTATTGAGAATATTAAGCACCCCTAGGTTTACCCGAAAATACTGGTTACAACATCCTTGATTCGTTTAACTTCTAATACTTGTTAGCCACCCTTATACACTCTTGTATCATTTAAGACTAATAGGATTAACTTCTTATCATCTCAAAGATAATCGCTTCTCAGATTTACATCGAATAACTTATGGCATGAACCAAAGTACGTGAATATGGGTTGTAACAGAGGAGGACTTGGTTCTGCTCAAGAGGAGGGCGGTGGATGTCGGCGACTGGACAGTTAGAGCGGTGGACTCTACAAGGAGTGACCGTGAGCCGGTCATTGCTACGCTAGAGAGCGACATAAATCTATCAACACAATCTCCATTGTCCACGGGGGTCGTGGAAGATGTTCCTCTACCGAGGTTGCGGTTGAAGTTGGAGGGCTGTCTGAGGCCGCAAACGCCATGCTGAGAAACAAGACATCATCAACGAGATCGGTTGGCGTTCCTTCATCTGCCGAAGAGAGAGGAAAGGGAATTGTCGAGGTCGGTTATGAAACCGATGCTGACATTGATCCCGAGGAGGTGCGGATTTTGAGTGAAGGATTCACTCAGGTGGAGGTGAGGTTGGAGAGGTCTACTCGTACTATCGTAGTCCCCATGGACCGTGACTTGTTGGTGAACACGGAGGAAGTGGTCCCCTCCTTGGGTCCCCTTTGTTCTGATGTGGAGTTTCGGACCCTAGAGACATTCAATGATGCCGCACTGTCTTTGAGCATAGCCGACCTCGCCCTGAGGGTAATTTTTCTGATCTTACTAGTTTCTAAGCCTTGCATCTTTCTTTTTTCTTTAGACTGGCTTTCTTCCTATTTTGATCTCGTTTTTAGACCATTTTCTTGGAGATTGAAAGGGATCGCTGAGAGGAGAGGCATAAATCTATTTTTAAGAAAATGGAAAGGAAGTACCGCGAGTACTGCATCAAGCACCGCAAGACCTGCAGGCGGTTTGGCGTGAGTGATAATTTCCAAGCTATCAAAGACGAGCTGAAGCAGAAAGACGATGAGCTTATGAGAGTCATCAGTAAATGCAACGAGCTTGAGGGGGCGCTTAGATACAAAGAAGAAGAGCTCAAAGTGAGCAAGGGAGTTGAGGCTGAGTGTGCAGACCTAAGTGGTATCTCTGCAGGCCGAGCTCGAGCAGTGTTCGATCAGGGCTGATGCTTTGAGTTATGAAGTAGTCAAGAAGATGGAGGATTTGGAGAAGGACGAATTGTCTCGGCTGGCGGCTTTGGAAAGGGTGGAGTCATTGGAGGATACAATTCGCGCCCTCCGGTCTGAACGGGCGAACAATTTGGAGATGACAAGGCTCAGGGAGGAGCGGCTTGACGAGCAAATCGGGGGGATTGAACAAGATGATATGAACCTCAGTGATCAGATCATCGCCCTCGAGGCAGAGAAGACGCAGTTGTTGGCTCAGCCATCCTCCTCTCACACTTCTACTTATCCTGATGTTCTGCGGGATTAATACGCAAAGTGGATCCACGCCGAGGCCCATCTAGGAATTTTTTGGGATTTGATGACGGCGGAGAGAGTTCCTGAAGCTGATTTTGAGGATGCTCGTGCTAAGGCTCATGCAAATCGCACCGCTTGTGGTTATGACCTCTACTACACCGAGGACCGGCGATGGGGAGGAGGATTTGAATGGGATTGAGCAGGGTGCTTGGTATGAGGATGAGTACTCTGATGGCGATGGAGATGGCGATGGAGATGGTGGAGATGGCGCTGCTGAGTAGTTATTCCCTTGTAATTTTCATGCTTACTTTTGCGGGCGTCTATTTAGCCCTTGTAAAAAATATTTTTGGAATATGGAATGCTATTTTTGTTGCTTGTTTCTGAATCTTCTCTGTGGTTCATCTTGTATGTTTTTATAGTTTGGTCATCTTGAACATAAGAATTTTAAATTTGGTCGTGGACGGGATGGTAGGTGTACTTGAACAAGGTCGAGTGTGATTCGATTCGAGAAAGGTCGAATGTGAGTTAATTCGAACGAGGTCGAATGTTGCTCTAGTTAATTCGAAGAGGTCAAATGTCACTTTAATAGATGCAAATGAGGTGAATTAATTCGAACAGGGTCGAATGTGAATTAATTCAAATGAGGTCGAATGTGACTTTAGTTAATTCGAACGAGGTCGAATGTCACTTTACTTAATTCGAACAAGGTCGAAGGTTATTTAATTCGAACGAGGCCGAATGTAAGTTGATTCTAACAAGGTCGAATGTGAGTTAATTCGAGCGAGGTCGAATGTTACTCTAGTTAATCCAAATGAGGTCGAATGTCACTTTAATTAACTCGAGCGAGGTCAAATGTTATTTAATTCGAACGAGGTCGAATTTCACATTAATTAATTCGAGCGCGGTCGAATGTTGTTTAATTCGAACAAGGTCAAAAATATAAGTTGATTCGAACAATGCTGAAAGTGAGTTAATTGCGAGGTTGAATGTAACTGTTGCTTAATTGATGCAGCGTTGATTTGGCGAAAACATGGGCGAACTTCATGTTCTTGTGCTATGCTTATATATATTGGAGAAATTTACATGTTTTCCGGGCTGGAATTCCAGTCCTAGTCTATCTAGTCCCTTCATTGGTCGACCTGGAGAAGTATTGAGAGGTTGGGCAATGAACTGATCGACCTGTTTCCTCATCTGTTCGTACTTTAGCCTGGAATGTCCTCCTTGTCGCCTCATTAAAAAACTTCTCGAGAAAACCCAATTGGGACAAAACTCAGGTGAGGGAAAAAGAGTACAACTCGGAGAACATTTTTCCTTTGAAGTTAAAGTACTTGTGGTGGGCGACGTTCCGGTAGTTTGGTAGTAGTTTTCCTTCCATTGTTTCTAATTGAAATGACCCTTTGTTTGGTGTTGCTGTGATTTTGTATGGGCCATCCCAACTCATTTCCAATTTTCTTGCCGCGGTTCTTTACTTGCTTGTGTTTTGGCCTTGAGCATGTAGTCCCCGACTTTGAGTGGTCTGACCTTGACTTTTTTGTTACAGTAGCGTTCTGCTTGTTGTTTTTGGGCGATCATCCTCATGTAGGCCATATCACTTCGTTCTTCGGTTTGTCGAGGTCCTGCCTTCTACTTTCGTCGTTCCTCGACCCGCTCTCATGAGAGTATCTCAAACTTGGTTCCCCGTCCTCAACTGGTATTACTTTATTGGCCCCATAAACTAATGAGTAGGGTGTCTCTCCTGTGCTCATTTTTGGCATTGTGCGGTATGCCCATAACATTTCTGGCAGTAGTTCTGGCCATAGTCCCTTGGCGTTCTCGAGCTTTTTCTTCATGATGTTCAGTATTGATTTATTGGAGGACTCCGCTTGCCCATTGCCCGCAAGATGGTATGGGGTGGAGAGTCTTCTTTTAATATGCCACTTCTCGAAGAACTCGCGACCATCTTTCCGGTGAATTGGGGTCCGTTGTCACAACTGATCTCTTTGGGGAGGCCGAAGTGGCACACAATATTTTTCCATATGAAGGTGTTCACTTCTTGTTCGCGTACCTGGGCGAATTCTCCTACTTCAACCCACTTAGAAAAATATTCAACAAAGAAATCATACGTTACCTCGCACCGCAGGGAGGGGGCCGACGATGTCCATCCCCACTTAATGAAAGGCCAAGGGGAGGTGACGAGTGGAGGTGCTCGCCTGCTTGGTGGATCATAGGGGCATATTTTTGGCATTGCTCACATTTTCTCACGAAGTCAGCAGTTTCTTTTTTCATGGTGGGCCAGTAGTAGCCTGCTCGTACGAGACATCTGACTAGAACCTGATTGCCGGAATGAGCTCTTAGTGGACTTCGTGGACTTCTTCTAGAGCGTTCCGTGTCTGATTTGGGCCTAAGCATTTCGCTAGGGGGCCGCCATACATCCTTTTGTACAGGTGGCTATCGATGACGTTGTACCTTGTCGCTTGCATTCAAAGCTTCTTGGCTTCTTTTTTATCGTCTGGGAGCTGGCCGTCCTGCAAGTAAATAACAATATGGTTGCGCCAGTACCAAGTTACGTTTATAGTCCTTACCTCAATTTGGTCGATCGATGAGTTGATGAGGATGATCATGTTTCCTTCTCCGGTTATGCTTTTAGTGGCCGCCGCAAGTTTGGCGAGTCGTGTGCTTCGATATTTTGCGCTCGAGGGATCTGGTCGAGCTAGCATTCATCAAATTCAGGTAGAAACTTACAGATCCCGACTTGATATTTTTGTAACCTTTGCTCTTTGATTTGGAAATTCCTTGTGACTTGAATGATGACGAGTTGATAGTCACAGGGTAGGAAGACCCGCCTCGCTCCGTACTGGAGTTCCAACCTTAATCCTGCAATCACAACCTCGTACTCGGCCTCATTATTAGTCATGTCTGGGCATCTTATGAACTAGCGAAGTACTTTGCTTGTCGGGACCTCGAGTACGAGTCCTAGTCCGGACCCTGATGCGTTAGAGGCACCATCGGTGTACAAAATCCATAGATCATGTATTTGAGAGGTGTTGGCGGCTTCTCTGTTGACTTCAGGCATTATTTTTGTGCTGAAGTCAGCGACAAAGTCGGCAAGTACTTGCGACTTTATCGTCGTTCGCGGTTGATATGTGATATCATGTTCGCTTAATTCTATGGCCCATTTGGCCAATCTACCAAATAGCTCGGGCTTATGTAAAATACTTCTCAAGGGAAAGGTCGTGACTACGGAGATGGGTGGCACTGAAAGTAGGGTCTAAGCTTTCGTGAAGCTACAACAAAGGCCTGGGCCAATTTTTCGAGGTGGGGGTACCTCGTCTCGGTGCTGACTAAGGTTTTTCCATTGTAATAGATGGTATATTGTGTACCTTTATTTTCTCGGACCAGGACTGCACTCACCTCCACTTCGGATACAGCCAGGTAGACGAGGAGGCGTTCTCCGAGCTCCGCTTCGGAAAGTAGTGGCGGTGATGATTGGTAAGCCTTTAACTCATTTAGGGCGTCGACGCACTCGGAGGTCCATTGGAGGCTGTTTCCTTTCTTGAGTACGCCAAAAAACTTGTGGCATCTGTCGGATGATCGTGAGATAAATATTGACGGGGCGGCTATACGGCTGGTCAGTCTATGAACCTGTTTTTATTGGTTAAGTTCTCCGGTATCCCCTTTATGGCTTTTACTTGTTCGGGGTTGACCTTGATGCCTCATTGTGATACTAGGAAGCCCAGGAATTTCCCTGAGGTCACGCCAAATGTGCACTTTTCAGGATTCAGTTTCATTCCGTATCACCTGAGTATATCGAAGGCTTCTTTTAGGTGATCGATGTGATCCTCTTTCCTTTTGGACTTGACCAACATATCGTCTATGTAGCTTCATGGTTTTCCCGAGTTGGACTTTGAACATTTTTGTCACCAACCTTTGATACGTCGCCCCCGTGTTTTTCAGTCCAAAAGGCATCACCCTATAACAATACGTTCCTTAGTTGGTGATGAAAGTGGTCTTTTCTTGGTCTTCCTCCTTCATGAGGATCTGGTTATAGCCCGAGTATGCGTCTAAGAAGCTTAACAGCTCGTGCCCGACTGTTGCGTCAATGAGCTGGTCGATATGGGGTTGTGGGAATTAGTCTTTTGGGCATGCTTTGTTCAAATATGCGAAGTCTACACACATCCGCCATTTTCTGTTCTTCTTTTTCACCATGACTAGGGCTGTGCATAATTTGCTAAATACCGAATTACCGTGCTGTAATCGAAAATTTTGATATTTGGTATTCAGTATGGTATTTGGTTTAGTTTTAAAAAATATTGGTATTAGGTATGGTATTTGGTATTTTACAATGAAATACCAAAATATTGATATTGTACCGAAATATATATTATATTACACAATACACATATTATTAATTATAACATAAATATAAAAATCTAAAAGTTTACTTTCCTTTATTCTCCAAGTTCATCAATTAACTCTATGTAAGTAACAAGACACTTCTAATGATCAAATTTATTCTTTTATGTACAATTTTCTCTCTTTGGGTTAATATTTGCTAGTTTGGACAAAACTTTTGTCAACAAATGTTTCTAGTATTGTACTTTTGAGTACTTTAATTTTGAATAATACAGTCTATGACTCTATGCATTAGTTAGTATTCAAACCGAATAAACCAAAGTTACCAAACCAAATAAACCGAAACCGAAAGGAGAAAATCGAACCATACCAGATTTAATTAGGTACGATATTGATTTTGCATTTTAAGAAACCAAATATCGAAAATACGAACTGAAATGTCTAAATAACGTACCGTACCGATCGACGAACACCCTTAACTGTGAATATGTTGGCAACCCATTGGGGGTATTTTGATTCTCTGATGAAGCCGTTTTCGAGCAGTTTTTCAACCTCTTCGCGGACTGCATCGTTTATTGCAGAATTGAACTTCTGCCTAACTTGCCTTACCGCGGGGTAAAATGGATCGACTTTCAACTTGTGTGTCGCTATCTCCTTCGAGATACATGGCATGCCTGCATGGGAAAAGGCAAACAAGTATGCGTTATTAGTTAAGAAATGACGGAATTACCTGGTTCCTGAAGCTTGTGGCCGATGTAGGATTTCTTGTTGTGGTCGTTATCATCAAGCTATATGGGTTCAAGTTCTTCTACAGTTGATCCTTTAGCCTTTATGATTTCGGGGTCTTTGATGACGTCCTTCCTTTCATCATCGGTCGACCTCGACCCTGTTAATTGCTCTGCCTCTTTGGCTTTGCCCTTCATTTGTTGGGTGTATGTACAATCCTTGGCGATGCGATAGCATTCTCGAGAAGTGCGTTTTTCTTCTCGGATGCTGAATACTCCCCATGGGGTGGGAAATTTGATAACTTGGTACATGCTAGAGGGGATGGCCTTCATGGCGTGTATCCAATGTCGACCTATTAGGGTGTTATACGTCGTGTCCTAATCTATGATGTGGAATGTGGTTTCCAGAGTGACGCTGCAGGCCGAGACGGGGAGTGTCATTTCTCCAGATGTTCGTTCAACTGCATTGTTAAACGGTTAGTGTGATGCACCGTGGCACTATCTTATCCTCGAGTTTTATCTGTGAAAGTACTCGAGGGTGCACAATGCACGTGCCGCTCCCATCATCCACCATAATACGTCTCACATCTGTATCTAGTATGCGTAAAGTGATAACAAGAGCATCATAGTGACGAAAAACAAAATCGTGGGTATCTGACTTATCGAAGTAATACTTTCTTCGAGTTCGTCGTACCGTTCATGAGTGATTGACCGTTTGAGTTTGTGGGCGGTTGTGAATTTTACGCTATTGATCGATGCGTCATCACCCTCTCCGATGATCAATTGAATGGTTCGAGTTGGAGAAAGTGGTTTTGGTGGGCCCTAGTGTTGTTCACGTCCTAGAGCGAAGTTGGCCCTTCCTCGGTCGCTCAACAACTCTTTCAAGTGCCCTTGGTGAAGCATGTTCATGACCTCTTGTCTTATAGCGATGTAGTCCTTGGTTTTATGACCTCATTCCTGGTGGAATTCGCAGAGGGCGTTTGACTTCCTGGTGTTTGGTTCTGACTCATCTTCTATGGCCACTTTACTTTTGGGCCAAGCTTCTCCAATGCGTAGACTATTTATGAGGGTGAAACACAAAAATTGTGAGCAGATAGTAAGGGGGTGTACCTCTCTCTCTCCATTGAGTCCCTGTCCTTGGCCTAGATGGGCCCTCGTCGTGGCTGGAAGGCGGCATGATGGCGCCTCTGACATATGGTTGATGTCTTTCCCAGTTGGGTCATGGACCTTATAGATCCCTTATGTTGTAATTTCTTTGATCTTTTCTGGACTCGTCTTGTACTGAGGTCAACCGTTAGGTTAGTCCATTTAAATCGTCTTCATCAGCTCGGACTTCAGCACAATAGGCACTGTGTATTTCGTCCCAAGTGGTCGGGGGATATTTCATGAGCCGACTCAACAACTTTCTGGACACCCTTGAACCGCTTCTGTTCAACTCACTTTGGAAAGCTTCTACATCCATTCCTTCCGATACATTCTGTAAGGTCATCCTTACACGATTGAATCGGGCGAGGCAGTCCCTCAGTCCTTCTCCGGGTGATTGATTGATGACAAATATATCATTCACTCTCGCCTCTACCTTCGTAGCTCCGGCATGGGCCGTTACAAACTTGTCGACCATCTCTTAAAATGTTTCAATGGAGCGTGCAGGCATGTGTGAATACCAAGTTAATGCGCCACCGGTGAGGGTTTCACCAAACGTTTTCAAAAAGATGGAGGATACTTGCTCTTTGGCAAGGTCATTGCCTTTTACTACGGTGACATAGTGAGTCACATGATCCTCAGGGTCTGTCGTACCATCGTATATTTTCAGGTACAACGACATTTTGAAGGTTTTCGGTATGGCATGTGGTGTGGCTTCATCACTGTACGGCTGCTCAACAAACCAACCGGCATCTCTTTTTGGCAAGAGTTTTGGGGCACCCGGTATTTTGTCTACCTTTTCTCGATGCTCTTTCATTTGGTCTCGGAGCATTTTGTTTTCATTCTCCATCTCTTCCATATTCCTTAAAATGGCTGTGAGGGTGTCGTCACCTGCATTATTAACATTGTGAGTGATACTTGCTACGAGAGGAGGAGGGCCATGCTGCTCGACTGTTATTGGTGCAACGTAGGTCCTTGAACTCTCTCTGATCGCCTTTTGAGCGGTTTTTTCAAGGATGCTGGTCAACGTATTCGCCAGCCAAGCTTCGAGCAGCTTCTTCACCGCCGGTGGTGCCTTTTCCATTGTGGACATGGAGGCTCCTTTACCGCGGGATGTTGTGATACTACCATGAGGAAGGGGTGAGACACTTCGCCTGGGAGAGGCGTTTGGCGTTACATCCTCACCCTCTATTTCAGAGACCTTGTTGATGGTGTTTAAGAGGTTGGTGGTGAGATCGGCTATCGCCTTCATCCTTTCTTCTCCATTACCTGCCATGTTAGATCTGTATGCACAAGAAAGTATAGGGTTTTGCATTTTTTTTCTGGTTATAGATCTGGGAGAAACTAAAACTTTGACTAGGAAATCCCTACAGACGACACCAAATTGTTTGACCAAAAAATATGAGCCTTTGGCTAGATAAAAATAATAACTTCAAATCTATAATCATCCTATGTGGATGATGTTGAACAGTGTCGGAACAGAATTAATGCAACATGTATTTAATGTTTCTAGGTCAATAATAGGAGGGGAATATCAAGTATTAAATAGGAATAAATGGAACTAAATGTAAATAAGGAGAATGATTCCCCCAATATTGAATGAGGTGGATGATTGTCCCTTCTGACAATGATGAATGGCAAATAACTATGATAATATTGGAAACTTTCTCGGATCTGATGGGAAAAGTATAGAATAATCAACAAAACGTATCTCTTTAGAAAGCTAATGTTTGTATTTATCTAGAGAGTCTGCTTTTCAAGAGAGTTCTTATAAGAGAATATTACATGCTTATCACCCGGTCTCTCTTTCTATTTATAAGGGACACATCCCCAATTAACCCTAAAAGTACAAACAGAGAGAATATTCAATGGAATATTCCCTCGAAAATATCATTACTAAACTAGCCGTTACTGCTCCTTCTGACACTTGACCTTGACCATGATCAATTGCTCGGTGGTGAGCTCCATTAGTTATTAATTGACCTCGGCCAAATTGCTTTCAGTATTACCACTCCATGTAAAATATCCTTTGTAAGATTTTGACCCATACACTCATCATCCTCATCATTCTCCCAATTCTTTTCTTCTTCAAACTTAACTTGATCTGCCCATGTTTTCAACCTTGGAAAAATTCGATCAAGATCTTGACCCTCTTGTCGGCATGTTCTTTCATTGATCACCTCCCTTAACTATTAACTTCTCTCCTTGATTACTTCCTTGTCATCACCTGTAGATAGTAGAGGTTTGCCAGAACCACCAGTATGCTCACCATACGACTCCACACTTTGGGAAGGAATTTCTTGCGCCGATGTATTCAAAGTGATCAAAGGCTGCTTGATCATGGGACTGGCATTCAACATAATGGAAACCTGAGTGTCTTTGATCATTTTCTCCACTTGAGGACTAGAAAAATATAGCTTGGGGTGGTTGAACTGTTACACTCCATGTTTTCGTACGTGGAAGTACGCCATAAGTAAATTGATATAAGATCGAAAATGACATGTTACGTCCCGCATTTTCACACGTTGAAGTTCATCGTAAGTTAATTGACGTAAATTCGGGAATGAGATTTATTTTGGGATTATAAGTATTACGCTATTCCAAACAAGTGATAAGTTAATTCGTGAAGGTGAAAGGTTAAGCGAATCGAAGAAAATAAATTTCGTCGAAATTTGACATTTTGGGATAAAATACGGCCCAAGCTAAATTACCCGGTAGTTATGGACTAGTACCATACAAGGTACTATATGACCATGATAGTATGATGTATAAAGTATATTAAAAAAAATATAAGTAGAATTTTAGGTAATTTGAGATAATTCTTAATTATGCGGGTAATTAGTTAATTACCGGATAACGGGACATTACCTAATTACCTAATAAGCGGGTAAAGATTAAAAAAAAAAGAAACCCCACCCCACCCCCACGTGGCAGCAAGCCACTAACAAATAAGTGACTCATGGTCACATTATATTAGGTGGCAACCTAATTTCAAGACAAGCCATGTGATTAGAAAAGCTACAAGTCGTTTAATAACAAAAATGCTTATCTTCCAACATTTTGAAAGAATTTCAAAGGCTCTAATGATTCCATATGAAGCTAACGTAAAAGGCTCTAATGAATCCATATGAAGCTAATATAAAAGGCTCTAATGATTCCATAGGAAGCTAACGAAAAAAGGGGAAATCTGGAGCTTCAATAAATCAAATAGAGATTTTGCAATATTAAGGGAGTACGATGTAATCCTTCTCAAGAATATCACACAGATTTTTTCCTACTCCAGGTATGTTAAGTCTATGCCCCTCTTTCATTTTGGCATGATCCCGTAATCACATGAGCTTGATACCGAGGCATAATGAAGAATTCATATCCCGAAATTTACGTATATTTTCCTAGTTTTCTAAGTTACAATATTATCTTTATCGAGACTTCATATTCAATTGAGTATTTCCTTTTTCCAGTCAAGAGAGCAAAGAGTCTATATATACAGTATTACATTATTTTTATTACCATCGAGCTATAATCTATGAGTAGGCCCCTATTGGGAAACCTTTGATCAGATGGTAAGATATATATCGAGCCTACTGTGGCCGAGCGCCTATGAGCGAGCCCAGTTAGTCGAGATACAGAGCCTAGTATGGCCGAGCGTCTATGAGCGAGCCTACTACAGCAGAGCAGTTATACATATATACCGATCCTTATAGGGGTGGACAACTATTTTACTTACTATATTGAGAGAGTTGAGTCACTATTAGCAGGTAAGCAATCTTTAGATTATCTTTGACTTCTAGTTTCTTCCACTTATTATATTATCAGTTCAGTTTCAGCTTTCAGTATATTTCCTTACATACTCGGTACATTATTTCGTACTGACGTCCCTTTTCTTGGGGCGCTGCATTTCATGCGTGCAGGTTCAAACAGACAGAAGGGTAGACCTCCTCATTAAGTGTTGCCCGAGTTCAGCCTTGATCGGTAAGCTCTATGCCTTTCGGAGTTACCGAGTCTAGATCTTTATGTACATCTTGTGTATAAATGTATATATTTTATGAGTAGCTTGAGAAGCTGTTCCAATCACTGTATATCCACAGTAGAGGCTTGTAGACATATTATGTCAGTTAGTGCAGTATGTTGGGCTGGTCGGCCTTTTATGTATATTTTGTTGGTTTGCCAGCTGTAGTAGTTATGACGGCCTTGTCGGCCCAACTTTATATTGATATTCGGTCAGCATTCACAGTTGTCTTGCAATGTGGACCATGGCCAAAGTATGACATCACATGTTCAGAGTTCCTTAGTCACAAGTTGGTACGTAAGGATAGATGAGGCACCGAGATCCTGTCTCGCCCCCAGGTTCGGGGCGTGACAAAAGTGGTATCAGAGCAGTTCCGTCCTAGGGAGTCTACAAGTTGTGTCTAGTAGAGTCTTGTTTATGGGTGTGCCGTCCACCACACTTATAAGCAGGAGGCTACAGGGTATATAGGACTGTCACTCTTTCTTCTTACTCTAGATCGTGTGGTAGAGCTCACTTATAAGAATTCAAATTCCAAAATTTTATTTTATTCGTAATAAGACATACCTACATCCGAAAAGACGGTTGGAAAGAGAGATAGCTGTGGAAGAGGTGAGTCAGAGGAATTCGATTTTTGTATGATGCCTACGATAAGTAAATGTGAGGTCTTTAGCAGATCATGGGTGTACTGAAAGGTGTAAGCTTCTTGATAAGAAGCCTTAAGGCAAGAATACCTATCCACCTTTATGGTGAAAGACAATGAGAGATTCAGAAGACAAATACAAGTTTCAACAGGCAAAAGATGCAAGATGAAGAAGGGTACGAGGCGCCCAGTTAATGAAGGTAAACAATGTTTATAATTCAGGCAGAGGAATATAAGCTTTTTGAGTTATATTCAAAATTAACAGAGGTATGTACAATTGGTCACACCAATTCCAGTTATGACCTATGGAGTATAACAGGTATAGTTAAGAGAAGGACGGGATATCAAGATCCGGCTGGGGTTAGGGTAACCCAATTGGTGAATGGATTGCTTGCGTTAGTTGATATTTCCGAAGGATATTGCAAATGTGCTAGTATATCTCCTTGTGAGACACCCATATAGTGTACTCTAAATAGTACAGCTAGATATGGGTATTACCAAGATAGGTACTGGAATCCTGGAAGGGATAAATATTATGTTAGTATGGCTCCCGTCGCTCCCGTCCCTAGTAAAAAGACAATGTTAGGCAACCCGAAGAGCCAATGGGTGGAGCAAAGGGGAGCTAAAAGCAAAAGAATATCTTGTTAAAGTTTTCAGAATCAAGTGATAGACAGAAATGTTAGCAGGAAATAAGAAGAGAGTTAATGAAGCATTATGAGTAAGATGTGATACATGGATGACAACGGTAGATAAAAAAAATGACAGTATTACGGAGTCTATAGTCAAGTGAAGGGAAATACGAGAGGTGACAAGCCTTGAGACAACAAAAGAGTATAGGCCATAAAGTCATATCCTCACTTTGAGAAATAAGTTCGTGACTCTAACACGACTACCAGATGGAAAAGTTAGACCTCATAATAATAGCAATCGGGATGGGCTGGTGAACAAGATAAACTAAACATGAATTAGGGGCTGAGTGATTTGATAGTGGTCGACATCATGAGAATTTCAGATTTCTTTCCGGCGATAACATAATGGAAAACAGAAGAAGATTCATGAGAAATTAAGAAAAAGGCCATTCAGGAAGACGCTTCCCTAGAAGCAAACAATGTGAGCAAAGATAAGCTTAAGAGACTATGTGTGCCAGTTACAGTAAGTGTCACCCTCGTGAATAAGGAATTTTGTTATCCTTGGTACAAAAGGATTTCCGCAAGGCGAGTAAGGGTCATCAATGATGTGAAAAGAAGCCAAAGATAACGAGGCAAAACATCTATACGTAGATCATCATAGCACTAAATCTTAGTACTCTCCTAAAGGGGGAATATGGAGTGATGTGGCGTCAAGTCAGAATTAAGTAGTTCTAGTAGCTATGAAAAGGTAAAGGAAGAATGAAATAAAAATAAGAAAGGGATATATTGCACTTATTCAAAGCCTACAGATAGGCTACGACCCTAGAACATTATGCAAGTACAACATCAAGGAGAGGAGGTTAGGGTTCCTTCCGGAGATGTTATTGATAGATAAGGAGCCAATGCGAGACATAAGTTAAGACGAAGGAAATAACCCAAGAAATATTACACGAATATTGATATGAGAATGGGCCAACGAGTAGTTGGTAGTTGATTCACGAAGAGCCTAGTTATGGCTAGACAAGAGGATACAGACAAATCAACAGATCGTGCAAGATAAACATAGGGAACACCAATATGGGGAATTCATCCTCGCAGTTATGACATCGTGATCCTGGAGAAATATGCAAATAGGAGTTGGGGTAGTTAAAGGTACCGTATAAGTGTTAGGGAAATAAGGGAGAGTGCCACTGGGAAGACAGTTAAAATATCAGTTCATCAGCAACTCTACAAGCACAAGGGTGTGAAGGTAAGAACTACAGATAATTATAGGAGAGGAAGAACATCAAAAATTCCGTCGAGTATTCGATTGTAACGACCCGACTGGTCGTCTTGAGCTCTAGCGCGTCCTTCAGCGGTTTGAAGTCATGAGCAACTTTGTTTCAGGTATTATGATTTGTAAGTGTGGTCGGAATTGAATTTCGGGAAGTTCGGAGTCAAATTGGAAAAAAAATTCTCATTTCAGAAGCCTTAAGTTGGAAGAATCGACTAAGACTGGAATTTTGGGTAACAACATTGGAATTAGAATCTGAAGGTTCCAACAGGTTCGTATGATGATTTCGGACTGGGGCGTATGTCCCGATCAGGTTTTGTATAACCCGGGAGCGTTTCGGCGTATATTGTGAAAGTTAGCATTTTAGAAGGAATTTCACAAGTCTGGGTTGAAGTGTATTTCGGTGTTATTGGTGTCCGTTTGGGATTATGAATCTGGGAATAGCTCCGTATGGTGATTCTGGAGTTGGGAGCACGATCAGAAGTGAATTCGGAGGTCCGTAGGTCATTTTGAAGTCATTTGGCTAAAGATAGAAATTTGAAGGTTTTTGAGAAGTTTGATCGAGAGTTTGACTTTTTGATATCGGGGTCGGATTCCATTCTGAAATTTGGATCAGGGACGTAAGTTCGAATATGACTTGTGTGCAAAATTTGGGGTCAATCGGACGTGATTTGATAGGTTTCGGCATCTGATGTAGAAGTTTGAAATTTCAAAGTTCATAAAGCTTGAATTGGAGTGCGATTCATGATTTCGACGTTGTTTGATGTGATTTGAGTCCTCGAGCGAGTTCATATCATGTTTTGGGATATGTTGGTATAATCAGTTAAGCTCCCGAGGGCCTCGGGTGGATTTCGGGAGGTTAACAGAATGGATTTCGGGCCAAAATAGCTGCTGAAATTTCTGCTGCAAATCTGTTTTGGACAGCAACTGATGCATCAAAGAGCTAACTTTGGAAGCGTATATATCAAAATATATAAGGAATCTGAAAATTTGCGAACATAAAGTTGTAGCCCTTGCGTTCTAGTTTCCAGAAAGTTAAACCATTCATGATTTGAACATTTTATCAGAAGTTATGGTCGATTGAAGATGGCTGGTGGAGAAGTTTCGACAGAATTTTCTGATGCATGGAGCCGACTTTAGAAGCTCATATCTCGGAATATATAAAGAGTTATATGGTGTACAACCTATCAAATTAAAGATATTCGAGTCTAGTTTCTAAATATTCAAATTGTTTGTCATTTGGATATTTTTACAAGGAGTTATGGGCGTTTTAACAGAAGGTGTACGACAAGGCAAAATTATAATAGGATGTACAACCTGCACAGCGCAAGGTACAACTCGATGAAGCATGAACAGATTGTTTTAAACACCAGTTTTGGCGCATTTCTTTCATTTATTTCATTTGGTTTGGACGATTTTGGAGAGCTCAAGGAGGGATTTTCACCAAGCAACACTAGGTAAGTGATTTCTTCCTATTTTTGAGTTAAATATGAGATCTTACATGGATTTAGACATGGAAAATTAGTATAAATTTGGAAATTTTGGGGAAGACCTAGAATTTGGAATTTTGGACTTTTACCATGAATATGAGCATGAAAATTGGAGTAAGTTATATAATTGAGTTAGTAAATCTATGGGTAGAATTTATCTTCGAGAAATTTCAAAATCCGGGCACGTGGGCCCGAGGGCATTTTGGTCAACTTTTCGACTGGAGTTGGGAACTTATATAATTTGAATTTTTACAAGTATTAGAGTGAATTTTTATTGGTTTGCCCGTTATTTGAATAGTTTTGGGGCGTTGTGCATCAATTGGAGTCGTCGGAAGGGCTTGGAAGCCAGTTATGGAATTTTAGAGCGAGGTAAGTCTCCTTTCTAACTTTGTGAGAGGGAATTGTCCCCATAGGTGAACTAATTAAGTATGTGCTACTATCTTCGGGGTCTACGTACGCACGAGGTGACAGGAGTCCGTGCATAGCTACTATTATGCCATGTCCGGGTAGTCTAGGACCCACTAGCATTCCTTACATGTTGTACATGTGATCCTGCCAATGATATTAGACTGATAATGCTATTGAATTTGTAACTTATTTCCTACGAAGGCTAGAGTGTATCTTCTTAATCATTTAAAAGAGAATTAACTCCTCCGTGGGTAATTGTATTCCGAATAAGGTTATATTATTGAATATTATAAAACTTGCCAAATGAATTTCGAGAAAGGATTTAAATACTATTTGGTGATTTTTAAAAGAGAAATTTGGCATTTACTTAAGTATTTGTTTTCCCGACGTAGTCAGGGTGGACTGTTCATTGTGCATGACTGCATGTGACCGCTTCACAATTTACAGTCCGCGAGCGGAGTGTTATTTCCCCCACTCTCATGGGAGCGGGCCGTACGCCACGGCGGATTGAAAGATGCACTTATGGTTTGGGCCGTTCGACCCTCGCCAGTGCATAGATATGATTATTTTATGGCAAATGTGCACTTATGGTTCAGGCCGTTCGACCCTCGACAGTGCACAGAGATGATTATTATGATGGCTCAGGCCTGTTGTCCTTATCCCGTATGCACATGCTAAATTGTTAAACGTTTTTCATAAATTTTGAAGTGACAAGATATTTGGGGGAAAATAAAGAAGTAATTGTTTATTTAAGGTATTTGGGGGAAAATGAGGAAGTAGTAACTCTTTGTTTACTTTCAGTATTTATTTGAATTACAGTTATCCGTAATGCTTACTGTTTTATCATCCTCGTATGCCTATACTGATATCATATTGTGTTAAATTAATTTGTTGGACCTTAGTGAGTGTCTAATCCGACCTCTCGTCACTACCTCTCTGAGGTTAGCGGCGACTTACTGAGTACACATTGTTTTTGTACTCGTGCTTGCTGTGCATTTTTATTGCACAGGTACTTTCATAGTGACATGGCTAGTTTGGAGACTTAGGCGAGCTGCATCATCCGGAGGTGATCCGCAGCTGACAGAGTCTCCCTCGTATTGTATTATTTTATTTATTTTAATTTCCTTGTCCTATTGTATTTCGGACAAGCTTTGTAGAAATTTTAAAATTCTTAGAATTTGCTCATGCACTTGTGACACCGGGTTCTGGGATGTGTTTGGGGTTTAATTTAATAAACAGAATGGTTTACCTGTCGTATTTATTTGATAAATTTTTGTTCGCTATTATAACTTGTAAGTGAAAGGTAACGATTTTGGAAAAGAAGTTAAACAGGAATTTATTTCAACTAATTAATAATTGGCTTGCCTGACGGTGGTGTTCGGCACCATCACGATCTTAGTAGAATTTGGGTCGTGACATCGATGTAATAAGCTCGTAGCTTTACAAGTGTCATAAGGTCCTTAAGTACTACAATGAAAGACTAGCTGAGGATATAAGAAAGAAGGCTTCAACCTAAGCACAGTGATCTAAAAGAGGAAATGGCCTTGTAGCAACAGTCTCACAACAACATTGTATGCACTTCATAGGAAAGTGGCATCTATCATGGCTAATGAGTGGGAAATGAACCAAAAGTAATATTCAAGACCATATGAATTGCACAAAATTCCGGCATGCATGGGAACTAAGATAAGCTAGTATGCATGCAACAAGGAGGCAAAACAATCAGGAAAAGCAATAGCTTACGTTTAAATAAAGCTGAGAAGGAACGAAAGGAATTATTCGATCAATGATCCAGATTTAGTTACGTCATGAACGCACTTAAGAGTTAGGAATATTATCCATGCAGCATATGTGTTGACAATCATACAACCGTAGAAGATTCCAGTATAAGTTAAAAGAATGAATTGAGTCCAGGTCATAGACAAAGGAATGAATTGTTAGAAGATTGTATTATGGATATTCCGTAGCGTCCATGAAGGGCTAAAGTAATAACTAATACCATAAGCCGCAGATTGGAAGGTAGCTTAAGCCTACATAAAGGCTGATCAGAAGAAGGAGAAAACTAGAGAGTTACATCAATAAAGTAAATCAGGAATATGATTATTGGACCCAGAAAATTATAGAAATCGTGATTGAGAACATTACAAGAACAGTCGCCTAGATGGCAAGAGGAGTACTAAAGTATTCGCAAGAGCTATGGGTCATAAGAATGATAACTGCACCAGTCAACATTCGAGGACGAATGTTCCAAAGGGAGGAATGATGTTACACCCCATGTTTTCGTACGTGGAAGTACGCCATATGTAAATTGATATAAGATCGGAAATGAGATGTTACGTCCCGCATTTTCGTACGTTGAAGTTTCATCATAAGTTAATCGACGTAAGTTCGAGAATAAGATTTATTTTGGGATTATAAGTATTACGATATTCCAAACAAGTGATAAGTTAATTCATGAAGGTGAAAGGGTAAGCAAATAGAAGAAAATGAATTTCGTCGAAATTTGACATTTTGGGATAAAATACGGCCCAAGCTAAAATACCCGGTAGTTATGGACTAGTACCTTACAAGGTACTAAATGACCATGATAGTATGATGTATAAAGTGTATTAAAAAATATATAAGTATAATTTTAGGTAATTTGAGATAATTCTTAATTATGCGGGTAATTGGTGTCGTGCCCTCTCTCCTCGTTGAGATCGGGTTTATGACATCCGGTTGGGACAACTCTTTCCTTTTTGGAAAGGGGTTTGTGTTTTTGAGAGTCACCACCTAATGATTTTTAAAGGTGCGTTAGGATACCAAATGGGTTCATTTACAACTACGTTGTTAACCAGAGATAGGGTAAGGGCTTGAAATTATCCTAAGGGGAAGGTGTTAGGAACCCCTCAGGATCCACAAGTGTGAATCTCGGCCAAACAGCTTTTGTGAATTTGTACGACTTAGCAAACAAACAAATAAAGGCTCAAATAAGAGGGGATTTAAGTCTTAAGCATCCATATGTTTGAAAATAGTAAAGAAGGTTAGATTTTGAAAGGATTACGATCTAAGCATATAAAGGGTATCCTAGGTTTATAATAATATGGATCACATCAGTACAATACCTGGTAATCACTCCTCGAAGAGGGGCTACACGGTCATCATATCCATATTCTACCCTTTCCCACCCCGTGAAAGTAACTAAATCGAGTGTTGGTCTCGACCCCTATTGCATGTTGTTACCCGTCCCTTCCTATCAGTCCTTGGAGGAGTTTAGGACTTCTATCCTAGGAGAGAGGTTCTAGGCAGACCCTCTGGTTTAAAGGCAAAACACTAAGCGACAAATAAGAAACATATATGACTGCAATTAAGAGGGATAAACATACAAACAGGAAAAGGCTCAAGTACCTCCACAGATAAGGCAAATAAGCAGCATGACTCAAACACAGTTAAAGTCCTTGATTCAGATCCTAAAACATGGTGTCTAAATGATAATAACAAAGAGGCAGATTTCCAATTTTAGCAATTTAATTACCTAAGGCTTGCCTAGGCGGGGACAATGTATACTAATTATCTGAATTGTTAGAAGGACTGTTGCAAATCATTACCTACACATGCTGTTCTAGGTTGTTCAGAACACAGAATTGTTGCCAGTCGTTTTAGAGAAAACTGAGTGAAGTTGTTTTATACCTTTTACATGCACCAGTAGTTAGACTAGGTGTTGTTAAGCGAGTATGAATGAAATCATAAAACATGGTATCTAATGCACATGTAGGGATCCAAAATGATGCATATGCAGAATTCTAAGCAGGATTTCTAAATGCTCATAGAATTATGCACGATTTCAGAATATGCAAGAGTACAGTTTGTCAGTGTTCTCCTAGGGACAGGATTTCTAAGTGCGCATAGCAATATGAAACATGATTGCAGAAGATACCAATTATTAACATTATTTACCCTATCACAGAATTTTCTAAGCGATGAATGACAGTACTGAAACAAGATGCTGAAACAGTGTTTATAAAGCCTAAATAGCATGATTACTAATGCATGATATGCTTTGCACATGTTGACCCTAAACATGATTTCTATTGCGCAAATAAGGAATGTAACCATAATAGCATAGTTTCTACCCTTTAATATTTATAAAATGCATAACTACCCTTTTCCATTTTCACTATCCATCCCCAATAGTTGTTTACAAATAATTATTAAATTACAGAAGTGAATAAGAAAACAAGAAGCTATATTATAGGGAGCCTACTGATAGGCCCATAATCTCCAGAATGCTCAATGCCAGCAGGTGTTTCACAGCCTTTCATACAAATCCAAGTGTGTCAGAGTTCCCTAAGGATCTCAAGGGATCCCGGGTAGTGCTCACACCTAGATTTTCATAACCAAATTGAGTAAGTGCAGTGTGGTATGGCCAGCCTTTGTGTGTCAAAGTTCAGAGGGAGCTCAAGGGTCCCAAAGAAATGTTCACACTAAGGGGGCAGAACTTAAAGGTCTAGGAGTATAGTGAGAGTGCTTGACATAGTTTTGAAAGAGTTGAGTTGGAAAACAGTTTGAGAAATGAGTAGATTGAAATAAGTTTTGGAGAACAGAAGCTTTTGCTTTTAGTGAAAACACTTTGAAAGAAAGGGATTAGGACAATCAACAACTCAGAACCACATCAGCATGCATAGTACAGGGGAGCAGTCACAAACAAGGAATAAGGGATTGGGGACAAGTAGGCTGCTCATGAAGCAGATTTGCATGAAAGTTAATACTAAGGTATCACAGAACTTTAACAACCACAAAATAGTTTTCATAAAGATGTTCAGGCCAGAAACTTAACGGAATCAGATTGAGGGATGCCAAAGAGGAAGTACATAACAAACAGAGTTACACACAGGTCCGGGGAAAGGGTTACAACATATGTTCAGAATTACATGTAACTAAGTGACACAAATACATGCTTATAGTGTGCTGGGGATCATGGGTAAGGCAGAGTCCTAGTGAAACATATAAGAAGGCAGTAAAACATGATGAAACTAAAGGGAAAAGGATAATCACATTGGTAAAATAACAAAATGGCATGCTAATTGCAAGGTAGACAGCAGAACCACAAGTAGAAGCATAATAGAAACAAAAGGAATTGCATTATTAAAAGAGGCATGTTGTTTTTGATGCTGTAAACTTAAACTGAAAACATACTAGTTGAATGAAAGAATGAGTACAAAGTGGAGAGCAATAAAGTGAAGAGAAGTAGAGCAGTAGCAGTCGAGCAATCGAATAGTAGACCAGTAGTGTGTGTAAGAGAGTTTAGAGAAGTATTGTTCGTATGTTTTTGTTAATGAAGAGTAGAGAGTATATATAGTTTGAAAACATGTAGCAAATAAGGTAACAAGTAAAGTGTAGTATAATTATAGAAATAAACACAATTATAATCCAATCACTGTAAGTACTCCCCACAATTAAGGAGTCACAATTCAAACGGATACGACAACGGTAAATAAGGAAAGAAAACTAATTTGAAAGACTGATTTTAATCATACAAAGAGTGGTAAAGAATAGAGAATGTGATTAGGACTAGGTACATAATATATTAATTAAGGAAAGTAAGAATTAATCAACAACATATTTATACATAAAATAAGGCAGAATATAATTCTGAAAATCAGTAAGAGATCCTTCGAAATCATAGGGAATCAATTATCAATTAAGGCAAGTGTCACGCATGCAAGAAAATACACAAAATCAGTAAAGAGTTCTAACTAAAATACACAAAATCATTAAAGAGTAAAGAAAAATAATAAAATAATTAATCATACCCATTAAACGGTAAACAGTACTGGAATAGCACATGTTAAACAAAATTAGAAAAAACCCTAAGCAAACAGTTAAGAGGACAGTAGAGATTCACAAACCTTAGCAACAAATTAGAGCAAGAAGCATAGAACACATAGGACATTCATGAAAGTCCAGAAAGTTCATGAGAGACACACAAACATCATTGTAAACAGATTTGAACTTCCAGATTGAGCGCAGAAGTATTAGGGTTTCTTAACAAAATGAATCGAACAAAAAGAAAATCTCAGGTGATGTTTAAACATGCTAAAATCACAAAGTGATTGCTAAAAATCAGAAAGAAATCGTTTTGCAAAAGGGTTTTGAAACCGTAGTCTGGAAAAATGAGGAAATCGTTTGAAATCAAAGAAATCTGTTGAGGAAAACATGTGAGAACCTTAAAAGACACATAGATCCGTCGCAAATCTAAAAAGATCGGAGGATTTAAAGCTAGGGTTTCCAGAGAAAACCCAGAGAAGAGAAGAAAACATAAATATTACCGGCGTTTGGCCGAAAAATGTAAAGATCTTACTCGAACGGACATAAGTGGCCTAAAAAATGGCATGAGACCGGAGATGGGAGTGAACCGCCTCTGGGTCACTTGAGAACATCCACCGGTGACACAGGTGTGAAGGACGGAGCCATAAGGTCGATGAGAGGTAGAACCTCCATGGTTTCTGGAGAGGGGGTGGCCGGAGAAGGGTGATAAGGGCTCAGTAGACGAATGGTCTAGATAGAAGTGAGAGGATTCATAGAGAGACGAGTGAGAAGTGAGATGGGAAAATGAGAAGGGGGGAAGGGTAGTCTTTAGGGTTTATTTTAGGTAAGGGGGATCTAAATCGTTGATCAATTTTGATCAACGACCCTGATTAAGTTAGGAATTGGGTCGGGTAGGATAAGGCATTGGGCCTGGGATATTTGGGCCATTTAATTGGGTTGGGGATAGGATTAATTAGGCTAGAATTTAAATAATAGTGGCTAACTATTAAATACCCAATTAAAAATAGATAAATAATTTATAAAAATAGCTGATAATTATAAAAAATGAAATTGATGGTTAATAAAATTAAATTAACATGATTAATTAGTATTTAAAATATAAAATGACTAATTATCAAGCCAAAATAGCATAAAACATATGATTAGGCTATAATTGCAAAGTTATTGCAATTAAAGCCAAAGAATGCCAATCTGGCTGGTTGTGAAATAATTTGGTCTCAATAGGATAAAAAATAATATATTTAGTCAAGAAATGTTTTTGAAATCATTTGTAATGCAATTTATAATTAATTATCGAAAATAAAATGCTGGATAAATTAAAAATAAATTAATAAAATATAGGAAAATTATAGAAAAATACCAATTTCTATGGAAGCATGATTTTGAAAGTATATATGCAAATTAAAATATTTTGAGAAAAATATGGGTATCAACAACTGCCCCTCTTTACCCGGGAAGGATGAAAGAGTTGTCGGGTAAAGATATGATGGCCAATTTTGACAAAGTGAAATGGTTTGGAGAGATTCCGGCTGCACCCTGGCTTCTGAGTTGCCTACATATCTCCGGTTTTACAAGAATCAGGCCGCATATAGTTCAGGAGTCATCAGCGAAGTATACCGATGAGGTTTTACAAGAACGAACGCAACATTTGGGACTGATTGAATAAGCGGCTTACGGGTTGTTAGGAGAACTAGAGTGGAACCGCTCCTGTCGGGATGTCAGTTTACTCGCCGGATTACCTGCAAATAAATAATACAATCATATATTGTGCGTAATTTAAACATGATGCAAATTCCCGCTGGACCATGAATGATGTCTTTGGACGATTAAGGATGACGTCCTCAGATCATGATGTCCTGGGCCATGGATTGCTTGATGCAGGATTCACAGGCCATGAAATGATTTTTTCGGGCCATGAGGATGGTACCTCCGAACCATGACGCCTTTGAATAATGATATGCAAAATTGAGAGAGATCCTCATGCCATGACATGATGTTCTCGGGCCATGAAAATGGTGCCTCCGAACGACGAAGCCTTTGGATAAGTTGGCGATATTTCAGCCCATGAAGAATGTAGTAGTATGATGCTGAAAAGACAGAGCTCAGTATTGCAAATTGAAGGGAAGAGCTTAGCCCGTAGAAAAATAAAAATAAATAGTGCTTGAGATAGCGTTCGAGGAAAAAGTAAATTGGAGGCAGGGCTTAGCCTCGAAAGGCAGAAAAATATCCTTATGCAAGGATGCAAATGGAGACAGCGCTTAGTCTCGGGAGGCAGAATGGTAGACTTACGCAAAGATGCAATGCAGATGGAGACAGTGTCTAGTCTTAGAAGGCAGAATGGTAGCTTTATGCAAATATGTAATGCAGATGGAGACAACATCTAGTCTCAGAAGGCAGAATGGTAGCCTTATGCAAGTTGGAAGGAAGAAGGGTAGCCTTATGCAAAAATGCAATGCAGATGGAGACAATGTCTAGTCTCGGAAGGCAGAATGGTAGCCTTATGCAAGTTGGAGATGGAGATAGTGCTTAGTCTCAGAAGGCAGAATGGTAGCCTTATGTAATGAATAAAATAACATATGACAATATAGTTTCTTAGCTGATAGCAGACTGTGGCATTGTGATTATCGCGGGCATTGCGACTACGGAGCATTGAGGCGTGTGCGAATGTCGGAAAGTGCAACAGTTTTGAGAGTAGTATTTTGGACAACGTTTGTCCCCTGGGCGGACAATTTGTTTTGGGATTTTTCAACCTTAGTGCCTGCATCTAAAGAAAAATCATGAGTTTTGTAAAGGGAAGGTTAGTTCGTATCCCGACTGACTTTGCTTGACTTGTTCGGCTTGATCTGATGATACTGTATGTATTATTGGGGTAGCGTTGCTAAACAAAGCTGTTTCAAGAATAAACATGCATGATTTTGTAAAAGCATTATGTATAATTAAAAAAGTAATTTTGGGATGAACCGACGACCGTGACACGGCTCGGGACATTGCAACCTCTCCTGCTACGGATTTTTGAGGGTCCTCCTCAAAATTCTGCCCCAGTTTGATGGGTTGACGTTTCTGACTGCTGCTCATGCGGCGATCGGCTGAACTTGCTTCAGAATTTTGAGAGCCCTCCTCAAAATTCTACCCCAGTTTCTAATTGCGGGGAAAAATGAGATTTTTATTGAATTGTGACCGAACCCATAAGGCTGCCTACGTATCCCTTCTTAAGCGGGAATCAGGTCAGACGTAGTTCAATTTACATCATCATTGAGAAAGCATAAGATTACACATAGTAGCATTTGACTGCATCTGAATTGATTGGCTTTGACCAGACTTCTCCGTCTATTTCTGTGAGTATAAGTGCTCCTCCTGCCAGTACCCGGTGAACCATATACGGACCCTACTAGTTAGGAGAGAACTTCCCTTTGGCTTCATCTTGATGTGGAAAGATCTTCTTCAGCACCAGCTGCCCCGGTGTGAACTGTCAAGGCTTGACTTTCTTGTTGAAGGCTCTGGACATTCTGTTCTGATAGAGTTGACCATGACAGACTGCATTCATTCTCTTTCCGTCTATGAGGGCTAGTTGCTCATAACGGCTCTTTACCCATTCTGCGTCACTGAGCTCAGCTTCTTGTATAATTCTTAGAGATGGAATCTCAACTTCGGCAGGAATAACAGCCTCAGTACCATAAACTAGCATATAGGGAGTTTCCCTTGTTGAGGTGCGAACTGTGGTGCGATATCCCAATAAGGAAAATGATAACTTCTCGTGCCACTGCTTGTGCCTTCCTATCATCTTTCCTAGTGTCTTCTTGATGTTTTCTGAATCTCCCAGTTGATGATTTCAGTCTCGTCCATGTTGGACTTAGGTCTGTTCTCAAAATTCTCAACTTCTTTGACAATTTTGTCAGGTATGTCATCCTCTTCTGAATCTACGTCCGTTCGCTGCGTTGTCTCGTTACACGTCACAGTCATCGGTTCATCAAGACATGTAATAGTAATGCTGTATAGGTAAATCAATGAGAGAAAAATGATAGCAATAAATCTGGATTCATAAGGAAAATTCAAAAACGCTTTTGATAAACTGAACGATTGTTTTGAACATTGAAGATCTTATTGCAAAAATGTGAAAAAGAAAATCATTTTGTAAAGAAAATAGTGAGTAATGCTTGTTTTAGCCTTGCTACCCCGAGGCTCGTCGGGCTTTGGTTATCCTGACAGTCCAATTCTTGAGGTACGTCCCTCTACTCACAGCCTGTATAGAAGGGCCTTCCCCCCCTCCTCCTCCTCCAGAATAACACAACAGTCCATATCACTGTCCTCCAGAAACAAGTTCCTCATTGCTGCAAGTGTTTCTTCTTCGTCTGATCCATAAATAATGTTGACCTGTTGGAAGGTCTGCTCCAGATGCGGTATTGGTTGCTCCAAAGGGTAATAAGGACCGCGCCATGGTGGCGATCATTTTTTGAATTCTTCCCAAGTGTATTCATATCCCAAACCGAAAGTGGTGTCGTGCTTCTTGAGTTTGATAGGTTTGGAGATCCCCTGAAGGTTCTTGCCGAGCCCTTTACCTGGCTTATACCCTCGCCAATTCATCATACTTGCGATCTTACTATCCCACCATTTGTCTTTGTCGATAGTGTTGACCCGTGCAATGTGGTGGTACGTTTCTCCACCCAGCTTCTTTCTTCCTTCAATCACCGGAATAGTCTGGCGACTGTAGATAGGGTTGCTACTGTCACAAAGAATAATCACCTCTTGGTGGTTCCACTCGAAATTCTCTGCGTGATATAGCGTTGATGCTACGGCCCAAAAAACATGGATCCAGGGTTGTCCCAATAACAGATTGTAGGACGCTGGCACATCTATCACTTGGAAGTCCACCTCGAACCAGGTTGGCCCCATTTGCAGGCATAGGCCGATCTCACCAATGGTGGACCTCTGAGATCCATCGAAGGCCTTCACATTGATCGCTCCATCCTTTATCTCATGCAACCCTTTACCCAATTCTTGAGCGTTATCAACGGACAAATGTTAAAGCTGGATCCCCCATCGATCAGGATTCTGGTGATGAAATAATCTTCACATTGCACAGTTATGTGCAGTGCTTTGTTATGGCCCAGCCCTTCAAGAGGCAGCTCGTCCTCATGGAAAGTGATCTTGTGACTTTCCAACACTTGGCCCACCATATTAGCCATTTCTCCACTAGTGATGTTATTTGGCACATAGGCTTCGTTCAACACCTTCAATAAAGCATTTATGTACGTCTCGAAATTCTGCAGCAAAGAGAGGATGGATATTTGCGCTGACGTTTTGTTCAACTGGTCGATGAACGAATACTCCTTGGTCTGTACTTTCCTCCAAAAGTCGTCCGGACCTGTCTCGATAATGGGAGGCCGATTGGAAGCCTGCCTGCTGAATTCAACCATATGTTCAGGGGTGTAGACTCTACCAGTTCTTGTCATACCTTGCTGCAACAGCCTCTTCAGTCTTGACTTTGCCTTTCCTTCTCGCCTCGGCTGTATAGTCCCATGGTACAACATCTGTATAGAAAGGTGGTGTGGTAGATATCGCCATCGTGATTGGCGCAACTACCCTCACTTTGAATGGAACATGTGCATGGGGTGGCAAGACTACAACCTCAAATGGTGTGGGTGCATTCACTGGAGACACGAACTCAACTTCAATCGATACTGGTGCCTTTGCAGGTGACGCTGCTTCAAACTCAAGAGGCATGGACATATTTACCTTAGCATCCTATGACGGTTGAATCTGGACTATGATCGGGTTGAGAGTGACTGCAGGTTTCTTTGGATCATCGCCTTCTGCGATCAACCCGATTGATCCCTCGGGGTCCCAATCATCTTCTATTTTAATCAAGTGGATGCCTCCACCCTTATGGCCCGGAAGAGGATTGTTGCGGATGTTTGGAGCGGATTCCTTTGCCACAATGACCTTGTTGTTAATCAGGGATTGTATCTTGTCCTTCAAAGAGCGACATTCATCGATGGTGTGCCCCTTCATGCCGGAGTGGTATGCACATGACTTGTTTGGGTTGACCCATTCAGAAGGATTCTCAGGGGTTGCAACAGGGATGGGGGTGACATAACCAGCAGATTTGAGCTTCTCATACAGCTGTTCGATGGGTTCAGCGATGGCGGTATACTGTTTTGGAGGTCTGCGATCAAAATTAGGACGAGGCCTAGGAAAGTTTTGACGGGTAGGGGGTGATTGGTAATGAGATGGTTGGGAATTGTAAGTGTGGTAGACAGGAGCGGTTGTGAGTATCTGGGTGAAGCAAGTTGATATGTTGGTGGCGGAGATGATTGATAAGTTGGTGGTGGAGCTTGGTATGAGGGTGCTTGGTAATTTGGGGTGGGTTGATATGTGAGTGGAGTGTTGGGTAATTTTGTTATTTGAGTGGGGATTTGGTTCTTTGTACAACCATCACGGCTCCCACATCTCTTTTCTTAGACACACCACCAGACTGCAAAACCTTGTTTGTAGCTTGCAAGGCTTCAAAATTTATAACCATACCGCTCTTGATACCTTCTTCAATCTGTTCACCTAATTTGATAATGTCGGAGAACCACATAGAGGGGTGATAGGGATTGGGGTAAATATACAACAAGTAGGAAACAATTGGTAGGTCATGCTCAGAAACACACATAAAGGAGGTACACTAGTTCAAAGGAAAGGGAAGACATAATAGCATGCTAGTGATGTATTTTAATTACAGGTTTCGCAAAAGAACCACAAATAGAAGCAAACCAGAAATAGTAAGAGATGAAACAAATAGAGAATCATATTGTTGTTGGAGCTTTGAATTTAAACTAGGACATATCAGTGAAGAGGAGAGCAAGCAGAATGAAAAGAGCAAGAGAGAGAGAGCACAATGGTTGGCCTCGGCTTGCAGCCGGCTAACAATTAGACAGTAGCAAGTAGCACAAGAGAGAGAGAGAGAGCAGATATTCTTTTAGTGTAAGAGATAGTTTTTGAACCCTAGTGTTCGTATCTTTGTTAATGAGAGAATAGGGTACTTATAGTTTTAAAATAGGCAGAAGGAATAAGGTAAAAAATAATAATTCAACAATAATTATAGAAATATACCAATTAAAATCAGGTCAAGTGCGATGACTTCCTTTAATCAAGGAGTTTAAGATTCAAACGGTAATAAGCAATGCCAAATAAGGAATGAAATTATATGAGGCTGAATTAACATATAAGGAAACAGTTTAGCATAGCACAAGTATACAACATATAATAGAGTCTAGGTTCAACAAACTATAATTAAGGAATGTTTAAGAATCAGCTTGACAGCGTGATTAACTACGAAAAATAAGGTAGGGAAGGATGGAAATCAACAGGAAACCCTCAAGTGAGGTTTAGATTACTGGAAATTAGAATCAATTAGGGAAAGGTATAATGTATGACTGGAAATTAGGGTTTTCAAAGAAGGGGTCATGAAACCCTAGTTGAAAACGAAGAGTCATTTTGAGAGAACATCTGAAAATCTTTGAGAAAACATCAAAATAGCTTAAAATATACACAAATCTATCATAGATCTAAAAGAATCGAGGAGTTTAACCATTAGGGTTTCAAAGAGAACCCAGAAAGATGAGAGAACCTCAAAAAATGTTACTGGTTTAAACCCAGAAGTTATAGATCTTACTTGAACGGCCGGAGGTGGCCGGAGAATGGTGAGCAAGGCCCAGGGGGTAGGAGGATTCAACCCAGGTCTCTTGAAGAACTTAGAGATGGCAAACACCGGTGTGAGGGAATCACAAGAGACATGAGGGTGGTGAAGGTTTCAAGGTCTCCGGCGAAGGGATGGCCGGAGAAGATGAAGAGATCCATCAGCACATGAAGAGACAAGAAGTGTCTAGAAGTGACAAGAGAGAGAGAGTAGAGAGATGAGAGACGGTGAGAATGAGAGGGGGTCAGGGGGGTTAGGTAGGTTTAATTATGGTAACAAAAATCTGGGCCGTTGATCTAATTTGATCAACGACTCAGATTGGTTTGGGGTTGGGCTGGGTAGGATATTGTATTGGGCTTGGGGGGTCTAGGCTAGAATTTAAATAAAAAGGGCTAATTGTTAAATACCCAACTAAAATTAATAAAAATAATTTATAAAATAGCTGATAATTGTAAAGATGAAATTGATTCTTAGTAAATTGAATTAAAATGATTAAATAGTATTTTAAAAATATAAATGACTAATTACTGGAAAAAAATAGCACAAAACACATGATTAGGCTATAATTGAAAAGTTATTGCAACTACGGTCAAGGAGTGCCAATTTGGCTAATTGTGAAGTAATTTTGTCTTAATAGGACCAAAAATAATACATTAAGTCAAGAAATGTTTTTGAAATCATTTGTAATGTAATTGATTATTAGAAATAAAATACTGGATAAATTAACAAAAATATGGGAAAATTATAGAAAAATACCAATTGCTATGAAAGCTTGATTTTGAAGGTGTAAATGCAAATTAAAAAATAATTTGAGAAAAAATTGGGTATCAACAGCTGCCCCTCTTTACCCGGAAATGATGAAAGAGTTGTCAGGTAAAGACATGATGGCCAATTTTGACCGAGCGAAGCGGTTTGAAGAGGTTTAGGCCGCACCCTGGTTTCTGAGTTGCCTACATATCCCTGGTTTTACAGGAATCAGGCCATATGTAGTTCAGGAGTCACCGGCGAAGCATACCGATGGAGCTTTTTACAAGAACGGACGCAACATATAGGACTGATTTAATGAACAACTTACGAGGTAATTAGGAGAACTAGAGCGGGATCGCTCCTGCCGGGACAGATGTTGCTTGCCGGGTTACTTACAAATGAGTAATACAAGCATACGTGCGTAATTTAAAAATGATGCAAATTCCTGTTGGACTATTAATGTTGTCTTTGGATGGTTAAGGATGACGTCTTTAGAACATGATGTCCTGGGCCATGGATTGCTTGATGCAGGATTCGCAGGCCATGAAATGATGTTCTCGGGCAATGAAGATGGTGCCTCCGAACCATGATGCCTTTGAATAATGATATGCAAACTGATAAAAGAGATCCTCAGGCCATGACATGGTGTTCTCGGGCCATGAAGATAGTGCCTCCAAACGATGACGCCTTTAGATAAGTTGGCGATATTTCAGCCTATGAAGATGCAATAGTATGATGCTGACAAGACAGAGCTTAGTCTTGCGAATTAAAGGGCAGATCTTAGCCCAAAAGTAAAGCGCAGTAAATAATGCTAGAGGCATTGGTTGCTTTTGAGAAGTAAATGGGAGGCAGCGTTTAGCCTCGGAAGGCAAAATGGTAGCCTTATGCAATATGCGAATGTAGATGGAGGTAGCGTTTAACCTCGGAAGGCAGAAAGGTAGCCTTATGCAAGATGCGAATGCAGATAGAGGTAGCGTTTAACCTCGGAAGGCAGAAAGGTAGCCTTATGCAAGATGCAAATACAGATGGAGGTAGTGTTTAACCTAGGAAGGCAGAAAGGTAGCCTTATGCAAGATGCGAATGCGGATGAAGGTAGCATTTAACCTCGAAAGGCAGAAAGGTAGCCTTATGCAAGATGCGAATGCAGATGGAGGTAGCGTTTAACCTCAGAAGGCAGAAAGGTAGCCTTATGCAAGATGTGAATGCAGATGGAGGTAGCGTTTAACCTCGGAAGGCAGAAAGGTAGCCTATACAAGATGTTAATACAGATGGAGGTAGCGTTTAACCTCCGAAGGAAGAATGGTAGCCTTATGCAAGATACGAATGCAGATGGAGGTAGCGTTTAACCTCGGAAGACAGAAAGGTAGCCTTATGCAAGATTAAGGAAGGACAACAGAAATTCTTAGTTGGTGTTAAATTGCGGTAAAACATTGTGATAATGAAGAATCATTTGTGCTGATAATAAATGTTGGCATGTGCGACGAGTTTGAGGAACGATGTCTGTCCTTTGAGCGGATAATATGTTTTGGGGCTTTTTGTAATTTTATGCCTGCATCCAAAGAAAGATCGTGAGTTTTGTAAAGGGTGAAGGTTAGTTCGCATTCCCGCTGGCTCTGTTTGGCTCATTTTCTTGATCATGATGATACTGTATGCATCATTGGGGTAGCGTTCGCTAAACAAGCTGTTTCAGAAAAATAAATATGCATGATTTTGTAAAAGTATAATATATAATCTATAATAGTTTTAGATGAACCGAAAACAAGACACGGCTCGAGACATTTCAACCTCTCCTTTTGTGGAATTTTGAGGGTCCTCCTCAAAATTCTTCCCCAGTTTGCCGGGTTGATGCCTCTGGCTGCTGCTCGTGCGACAATTGGCTGAACTTGCTTCAGAATTTTGAGGGTCCTCCTCAAAATTCTGCCCTAGTTTCCAATTGAGGGGAAAAATAGATTTTTATTGAATTGTGATCGAACCCATAGGGCTGCCTACGTATCCCTTCTTAATCGGGAATCAGGTCAGGCGTAGTTCAATTACATCACTGAGAAAGCATAAAGATTACACATAGTAGCGCTTGACTGCATCTGAATTGATTAGTTTCGGCCAAACTTCTTTGTCCATTTCTGCAAGTATGAGTGCTTCTCCTGTCAGCACTCTATGAACCATGTATGGACCTTGCCAGTTGGGAGGGAACTTCCCCTTGGCTTCATCCTGATGCGAAAAGATTTTCTTTAACACCAGCTGCCCTGGTGTGAATCATCTCGGTTTGACTTTCTTATTGAAGGCCCTGGCCATTTTGTTCTGATATAATTGACCATGACATACTGCATTCATTCTCTTCCCGTCTATAAGGGCTAGTTGCTCATAACGACTCCTTACCCACTCTGCATCGCTGAGCTCAGCTTCCTGTATAATTCTTAGAGATGGAATCTCCACTTCGGCAGGAATAACAACCTCTGTACCATAAACTAGCATATAGGGAGTTTCCCCTGTTGATGTGCGGACAGTGGTGCGGTATCCCAATAAAGCGAATGATAACTTTTCATGCCACTGCTTGTGCCTTTCTATCATCTTCCTTAGTATCTTCTTGATGTTTTTGTTGGCAGCCTCTACAACTCCATTCATCTGAGGTCTGTATGCTATGTAATTTTTGTGTTTGATATTGAGAGTTTCACACATAGCTTTCATCAAGTCACTATTGATATTAGAAACATTGTCGGTGATGATTGACTTGGGAATTTCGAACCGACAAATAATGCAGTCGCGGACAAAGTCGGCCACGACTTTCTTGGTAACTGCTTTGTAGGAGGCCGCTTCGACCCATTTAGTGAAGTAGTCAATGGCAACCAGAATGAACCTGTGGTCATTGGAGGCGGCAGGATTTATTGGTCCAATAACGTCCATACTCCAAGCGGCGAACGCCCATGGTGAGCTGGTTGCATTGAGCTCACTTGGAGGCACTTTTATCATATCACCATGTATCTAGCAGCGGTGGCATTTCCGAACATACTGGATGCCGTCTGTTTCCATAGTCATCCAAAAGTAACCAGCTCGGAGTATCTTCTTTGCTAGAACAAAACCGTTCATATGTGGGCCACAGGTCCCAGCATGAATTTTTTCCAGCAATTTTGATGCTTCTTTTGCATCAACACACCTTAATAACGCCAAAGCGGGAGTCCTCCTATACAAGATTCCTCCGCTATGAAAGAAATTGTTGGACAATCTCCGAAGTGTGAATTTCTGAGTGGAATTTGCAAGCTCGGGGTCTTCTCCTTTTGCCAAGTACTCATTGATGTCATGAAACCAAGGATTTCTGTCTGCTTCTTCTTCAACATGGGCATAGTAAGATGGCTGATTATGGATCTCTACAGGAATAGGGTCAATGAAATTCTTGTCCGGATGCTGGATCATTGAGGATAAAGTAGCCAATGCATCAGCGAACTCATTATGGATTCTGGGGACATGCCGGAACTCTATCTTTATGAACCTCTTTCTTAATTCCTGTACGTGGTGCAGATACGACAGTATCTTGGAATTATATGTTGCCCATTCTCCTTGTACCTGATGTACCAACAAGTCTGAATAACCTATCACTAACAACTCCTAGACGTTCATGTCAATGGCCATATTGAGCCCTAAGATGCAGGCTTCATATTCAGACATATTATTGGTGCAAGGGAACCTGAGTTTGGCGGATATCGGATAATGCTTACCGGTCTCTGATACTAGGACTACTCCAATACCGACTCCCTTGAAGTTTGCTGCTCCATCAAAGAACACCCTCCAACCATCATAGGGTTCTGCAATATCTCCTCCTATGAATGATAACTCTACATCAGGAAAATATGTGTAATGACCTGGTCCGTCGCTACGTAGAACCTGCATTATAATTGTTGTTATTAACTTTTCATAGGTTGGTTATTCTATTATTGATGTGTTAGATTCGATAGGCTTGAAATCGAATGATTGTAGTGAGAGTTCAGTCATTTAACCTTTGAAAATAACCTTAAAATGTGAAAAGTCAACTGAGAGTTGACTTATTGGTAAACGACCTCGAAATTTGGATTTTATGGCTCGGATAGCTTTTTTAGGTGATTTGGGACTTAGGAGTGTATTCAGAATAATTTTGTGATGTCCGGTGTAGAACTAGGCTTGAATTGGCGAAAGTTAGTTTTTGGTGATTTCCGGTCGGCAGTGAAAAATAGGATATCGGGGTTGGAATGGAATTCCGATAGTTGGAACAGGTTCGTAATGTCATTTTGGACGTGTCTGCAAAATTTCAGGTCAATCGGAGTTGTTTTGGATAGTTTTGGCATCGTTGGTGGATTTTAGAAAATTAAAAGTTCTTAGGCTTGAATCCGATGTAATTTTGGTGTTTTGAGAGTTCAACTAAGCTTGAATGATGTTATGTGAGGTGTTAATATGTTTTGGTCCAAAAGGGCTCGGGATTGATTTCGGATAGTTAACGGGAAGTTCGGATTTTGAAATTGTAGCAAAAAGCTTCTGGTGTGAAATCACAGTGATTTCCGCACCTGCGGAAGTTTGGCCGCAGGTGCGGGCCCGAAGGAGCGAAAGAAGGCTCCGCAGGGGCGAGATTTGTCTAGCCAGGGAAAAGTCGCAGATGCGGATAAGGGGCCGCACCTGCGAAGCCGCAGGTGCGGAATGTGAGTCGCAGGTGCGGAGTCAGGCTGTTTAAGGAAAAGTCGCAGGTGCGGTCCCGCTGGTGCGTAAAATTGGGCGCAGGTGCGGAACCCCTGGGCAAAAAGTATAAAATAAACCCTCCACGACTTAAACCATTTTTACTCCATTTTTGTACGGACAGAGAGCTTTGGGGGCGAATTTTGAAGAGGGAAATCAGTGTTCTTCATAGAGCTAAGTGTTTTAATCATTAAAACTCGTTTATGGGTGATTACAGAATGTATTTTCAGCAATTAATTGGGCTGTAGGAGCCCCTCCGGAGTCAGTACACACCCCCAGTGAGCGCATGTACCTAATGAGTGATGCCCGCGGGGCTTATGTTGAGTGATTGTGAGGATGCCTGATGGGCTAAGACTGAGTGACTGTGAGGATGCCTGATGGAATGTTACTGAGTGACTTGGGGATGCCTGATGGGCTGATATTGAGTAATGGTGAGGATGCCTGATGGGCAATGGTTACGATAAATGATTTTAGCCCGAGGGGCAGTTTTATGAAGAATTTTTACTAAGTTTTTGAACTATGATTTACTTCATTTTCAAACTGGTGTTACTGAGAATTTTACTAAGATATACTGATATTACACTTGTTTTCAAAGGATTTCTGGAAACTAATTTCGAACTTATTATTTGTTGAATACTACATTGTGACTTGGTGTTTTATTGGTTTTGTGAAATTGTGTATCTGTACTGTGTGTTTTGAAATTCTCATACTGTTATTTATTTTCATTACTACTGAGTTGGCGTACTCATCATTACTCCATGTGCCTATGTGCACAGATTCAGGTGACGGTTTGGAGCAGTAGCTGTCCTTGCTCGTAGTTGCAAGTTCACGGGATTTCGCGGTAGCTACCCAGCGTCCACAGCATCTCCATTTCCCTTCCTTATTTAGTTTTAGCATTTGATTCAGAGACATATATTATAGTATTAGAAGAGTTAGATTTATTTTATTCTTAGATGCTCATGGGTATTGACTTCAGCCTTGGGAGGTTTTGTTTAGAGTTGTTAGACTATTATTGGGACGCTAAAGACTTAAATAAATTATTTCTATGCTATGGTTGTTGCTTATTAAATAATTGTGAACTTTTATAGTTGAACAAATGCGTAGTAATGAGATGGTTGGCTAGCCTAGTTCCACGATTAGGAGCCATCATGGCCTGTTAGGATTGGGGTCGTGACAAGTTGGTATCAGAGCTCTAGGTTACATAGGACTCAACGGTCATGAGCAGGTTCAGTAGAGTCTTGCGGATCGGTACGGAGACGTCTGTACTTATCTTCGAGAGGCTGCAGAACTCTTAGGAAACATCTATATCTTTTTGAACTCTTTCATGCCAATCTATTGATTCTTGAAATCTAAACGTATGTTGTTTCATTCTCTCACAGATGGTGAGGACACGCAATACCGATCATGGTGACCAGGCACCAGCCAGACCCATAAGGCGTCGGGGCCATGGTAGAGTTGAGGGACATGTCCATGCAGCAGCTGGGACAGTGCCACAGGATCTCCCCATCGTTCAGGATCAGGCTCCCACCGACGTTCCTCCAGCGGGACAGGCTCAGGCACCTGTTGTGCCCATTGTTATTCCGGGTCTTCAGGAGACCCTGGCTCAGATATTGACGGTATATTCCAGTTTAGCTCAGGCATTGGCTATGAACACTACTGCCAATGCGGCTCAGGCCAGGGGAGACAATCAGACTCCAGCTGCCCGGGCACCTGAGCCAGTTATACAAGGTATTCAGGCACCGGGAGCAGCCCCAGATCAGCCAGTTGCTCCGGTTCAGGGTTATGTGGTCCCTGCTATGCCTGAGGATGAGCAGCGCAGGTTGGAGAGGTTCAACAGACTTCAGCCTCCGACCTTCAACGGTACAGAGGGCGAGGATGCCCAAGGGTTTCAAGATAAGTGCCAGAGGATACTACGTACTGCAGGTATTTTGGAGACCAGTGGGGTCTCATTTTCTACATTTCAGTTTGTGGGTGCTCCTTTTACTTGGTGGGAATCATTCGAGAGGCGTAGGCCGGTTGGTTCAGCACCGGTCACCTGGAAGTAGTTCTCCACGATATTTTTGGAGAAATATGTTCCTCAGTCCCACAGAGAGGAGCAGCGCATGAAATTTGAGCAGCTGCGCCAGGGAGAGTTGTAAGTTACTCAGTATGAGATGAGGTTTTCTGAGTTGTCCATATATGCTTCGGAGTTAGTCCCCACTGACAGGGAGCATATCAGGAGATTTGTGGATTGTCTCACGTATCAGCTTTGGATTTTGATGACTAGAGGGAGGGTGTCTGGAGCCACGTTTGAGCAGGTTGTTGATATAGATCGGGACATTGAGTCGGTTCGCAGGCAGGAGTGTGAGGAGAGGGAGGCTAAGAGGCCTCAGGGATCAGGTAGCTTCAGTGGTGCTCCTCCTAGAGGGAAATTTCAGCCTAGCAGAGGTCGTCCATTTAGACCTCCACAGCCAGCTCGCCCAGCTTATAGTGGTGTATCGTTGGGGCAGGTTCCTTGCAATTCCTATCAGGGATGTTCATCTTTTAGTGCCCTTCCAGCTCAGAGCTCCGCCCAAGCATCACCTTATTAGGGTTGTTCTATGCGAGGTTCGTCTAGTGGTTATCATGGTGGCAGAGGTTCTCGTCAGTTTCCATCTCCAGCCCCAGGCAGTTGTTATGAGTGTGGAGAGTTCAGACATGAGTGGAGTCAGTGTCCCCGTCGCCCTAGTAGTTCATCTCAGCAGAGGGTTCAGCCCTCAGCTTCAGCCTCAGTCACTTCACCACCTACCCAGGCAGCTAGGGGTGGTGGTCAGGCAGCTAGAGGCCGCCCTAGAGGGGGAGGTCGAGTAGACGGAGGCCAGCCACGTATCTATGCACTTCCGGCTAGGCCTGATGCTATGGCCTCAGATGCGGTGATTACAGGTACTATTTCAGTTTGTCACACTGATGCGTTGGCTTTATTTGACCCTGGTTCCACGTACTCGTATGTTTCATATTATTTTTCTCATTTCCTGAGTATGCCCCGTGAGTCTTTAGTTAAATTTGTTCATGTTTCGACTCCGATGGGCGATACTACTATTTTGGACCGTGTGTATCGGCCATGTCTTATATCTATTGGGGGTTTGGAGACCTGAGTAGACTTGATGTTACTCAGTATGGTTGATTTTGATGTAATTCTGGGCATGGATTGGTTATCACCATGTCATGCTATCCTTGATTGTCATGCTAAGACCGTGACCCTAGCTATGCCCGGAATTTCGAGAGTTGAGTGGAGAGGGTCTATAGAGCACGTGCCTAGTAGAGTGATTTCTTATTTAAAGGCTCAGCGTATGGTTGAGAAAGGGTGTGAGTCCTATCTTGCTTTTGTGAGGGATGTTAGTAGTGAGACTCCATCTGTTGATTCTGTTCCTGTGTCCGTGATTTTTCGGACGTATTTCCTGCAGACCTGCCAGGCATGCCACCTGACAGGGATATTGATTTTGGTATTGACTTGGTGCCCGACACTCAGCCTATTTCTATTCCACCTTACCGTATGGAACCAGCAGAGCTGAAAGAATCGAAGGAGAAACTTCAGGAACTCTTAGATAAGGGGTTCATCCGACCTAGTGTGTCGCCTTGGGCTGCGCCAGTGTGCATTGATTATAGACAGCTGAATAAGGTTACGGTGAAGAACCGGTATCCTTTACCTCATATTGATGACTTATTTGATCAGCTTCAGGGAGCTAAGATGTTCTCCAAGATTGACTTAAGGTCTGGGTATCACCAGCTGAAGATTCGGGATCCTGACATTCCGAAGACAGCTTTCAGGACCAGATACGGTCATTATGAGTTTCTGGTTATGTCATTTGGGCTGACCAATGCCCCAGTCGCGTTCATTCAATTGATGAACAACGTGTTTCAGCCTTACCTTAACTCATTCGTCATTGTATTCGTTGATGACATCCTGGTTTATTCCCGTAGCCAGGAAGAGCATGATCAGCACTTGAGGATTGTGTTACAGAGATTGAGGGAGGAGAAGCTTTATGCAAAATTCTTCAAGTGTGAGTTTTGGCTTGGTTCAATAGCTTTCTTGGGGCATGTGGTGTCTAGTGAGGGTATTCAGGTTGATCCGAAGAAGATTGAGACAGTACAGAGTTGGCCCAGAACGTCTTCAGCCATAGAGATTCAGAGTTTCCTTATTTTGGCGGGATATTACCGTCGTTTTGTAGAGGAATTCTCTTTTATTGCTTCTCCTTTGACCAAATTGACCCAAAAGGGTGCCCCATTCAGATGGTCCGATGAGTGTGAGGAGAGCTTTCAGAAGCTCAAGTCAGCATTGACCACAACTCCGGTTTTGGTGTTGCCTACTGGTTCGGGTTCTTACACAGTCTATTGTGATTCTTCTAGAGTTGGTTTGGGAGCAGTGTTGATGCAGGATCTCCTACGCGTCTAGACGGTTGAAGGTGCACGAGAAGAATTACCCAGTGCACGATCTTGAGTTGGCTGCCATTGTTCATGCCTTAAAGATTTGGCGGCATTACTTGTATGGGGTACAGTGTGAGATTTTCACTGATCATCGTAGCTTGCAGTATCTGCTAAGGCAGAAGGACTTGAATTTGCGTCAGAGGAGATGGTTAGAGCTTCTCAAGGATTATGATCTTACTATTTTGTATCACCCGGGGAAGGCCAATGTGGTGGCCGATTCCTTGAGTCGCAGAGCCGAGAGTTTGGGGAGTCTAGCTTACCTTTCAGCAGCAGAGCGACCGTTAGCACTTGATATTCAGGCTTTAGCGGGGAAGTTGGTGAGATTGGATTTGTCAGACCCTCCACGGGTGGTAGCTAGCATGGATTCCCAGTCTTCTCTACTTGATCAGATTAAGGCACAACAGTATTATGACCGCCACTTGTTAGTTCTTCAGGATAGAGTTTGTCGGGGTGATGCCCGGGATGTGAATATTGGTGATGACGGAGTTATGAGAATGCAGGGCCGTATTTTCGTGCCCAATGTGGATGGTATTCGAGAGTTGATATTAGCAAAGGCTTAGAGCTCGCGGTATTCTATCCATCCGGGTGCTGCGAAGATGTACCAGGATCTGAGACAGCAGTATTGGTGGAGGCGTCAACTGCCAGCAGGTCAAGTATGAGCACTAGAGACCAGGTGGTTTACTTTAGAGGTTAGATATTCCGGAGTGGAAGTGGGAGCGGATTACTATAGACTTTGTACTTGGGCTTCCACGAACTTCGAAGGGTTTTGATGCTATTTGGGTCATTGTGGATAGATTGACAAAGTCCTCGTCATTATGGATAGATTGACAAAGTCCTCGCATTTCATTCATGTCAGTACTACTTACACTTCAGAGCAGTTAGCTGGTATTTACATTAAGGAGATTGTCTGGTTGCATGGAGTTCCGGTTTCTATCATTTCTAACAGAGGTACTTAGTTCTGGAGGGCCGTACAGAGAGGTATGGGTACTGATGTAGAGTTGAGCATTGCATTTCACCCACAGACCGACGGGCAGTCGGAACGGACTATTAGGATTTTAGAGGACATGTTACGGGCTTGTGTGATTGATTTTTGTGGTTCATGGGATCAGTTCCTGCCACTAGCGGAGTTTGCATATAATAACAGCTACCAGTCCAGTATTCAGATGGCTCCGTATGAGGCTTTATATGGTAGGAGGTGTAGATCTCTGGTTGGTTGGTTTGAGCCTGGTGAGGCTAAGTTATTGGGCACAGATTTGATTCAGGATGCGTGGAGAAGGTGAAGTTGATTCAGGAGCGACTTCGCACGGTGCAGTCTAGGCAGAAGAGTTACGCGGATCGGAAGATTCGGGGTGTGTCATTTATGGAAGGTGATAAGGTACTGCTGAAGGTATCACCCATGAAGGCTGTTATGAGGTTCGGAAAGAGAGGAAAGCTAAGTCCACGGTTTATTGGTCCTTTTGAGGTGATTCAGAAGGTTGGAGAGGTGGCTTATAGACTTTCCTTGCCACCCAGTCTATCGAGTGTTCATCCGGTATTTAATGTGTCGATGCTCAGAAAATATGTTGGTGACCTGTCTCATGTGTTAGACTTCAGCACAGTTCAGCTCGAGGGTAATATGTCATACGAGGTTGAGCCAGTAGCTATTTTAGCTCGCGAGGTCAGGAAGTTGAGGTCTAAGGATATAACATCAGTATAGGTACAGTGGAGAGGTCAGCCAGTGGAGGAAGCTACTTGGGAGACCGAGCGGGAGATGCAGAGCAAATATCCACACTTGTTTGATACTTCATGTGTGTTTCTAGACCCGTTCGAGGACGAACGTTTGTTTAAGAGGGGGAGAATGTAATGACCCGGTCTGTCGCTACATGGAACCTGCATTATAATTTCTGTTATTGACTTGTCATAGGTTGGTTATTTTGTTATTGATGTTTAAGTGTCGATAGGCTTGAAATTGAATGGTTGTAGTGAGAGTTCTGTCATTTAACCTTTGAAAATAACCTTAAAATGGGAAAAGTCAACTGAGAGTTGACTTATTAGTAAACGACCTCGGAATGCGGTTTTTATGGCTCAGATAGATTTGTTAGGTGATTTGGAACTTAGGCGTGTGTTCAGAATAATTTTGTGATGTCCGGTATAGAATTAGGCTTGAATTGGCGAAAGTTAGTTTTTGGTAATTTCCGATCAGCAGTGGAAAATAGGATATCGGGGTCAGAATAGAATTCCGACAGTTGGAACGGGTTCGTAATGTCATTTTGTATGTGTCTGCAAAATTTCAGGTCAATCAGAGTTGTTTTGGATAGTTTCGGCATCGTTGGTGGATTTTAGAAAATTGAAAGTTCTTAGGCTTGAATCCGATGTAATTTTGGTGTTTTGATATTAGTTTTGGTGTTTTGAGAGTTCAACTAAGCTTGAATTATGTTATGTGACGTGTTAGTATGTTTGGTTGGGGTCCAGAGAGGCTCGGGATTGATTTTGGATGGTTAACGGGAAGTTTGGAGTTGGAAATTGCAGCAAAAAGCCGCTGGTGTGAAATCACGGTGATTTCCGCACCTGCGGAAGTTTGGCCGCAGGTGCAGGCCCGCAGGAGCCAAAGAAGACTCCGCAGGAGAAAGATTTGTCCAGCCAGGGAAAAGTTGCAGATGCGGATAAGGGGTCGCACCTGCGAAGCCGCAGGTGCGGAATGTGAGTCGCAGGTGCAGAGTCAGTTCGTTTAAGGAAAATTCACAGGTGCGGTTAGTGGGACCGCAGGTGCGGTCCCGCATGTGCGTGAAATTGGGCGCAGGTGCGGAACCCTTGGGCAGAAAGTATAAAATAAACTCTCTGCGACTTAAACCCTTTTTACTCCATTTTTGTACGGACAGAGAGCTTTGGGGGGCGATTTTTGAAGAGGAAAACCAGTGTTCTTCATAGGGGTAAGTGTTTTGATCATTAAAACTCATTTATGGGTGATTATAAAACGTAATCTCAGCAATTAATTCAAGAAAATCACTAGAAAAAAGGGGTTTAGGGCTTGAGATTTTGAGACCTTTAGGGGTCGATTTGAGGGGTCAAACGAACTTCAATTTTAGTGTTCTTTATATGTACGGACTCGTGATATGATGAAGAACAGTTTTGTATAAAAAATTTTGAGTTTCGGGACGCGGGCTCGGGGGTCGGGTTTTGACCAATTTCGGATTTTTGAGCTAAATTTGATATCTTTTGATTGGAATTCGTTCCTTAAGCATAAATTGATGATAAAAAATCTGAACTTGATAGATTTGGAGCCTTCGGAAGTTGATTCGAGAGGCAAGCGTGTTGCGGAATAGTTCCGGGCTAGTTTTGAGGTAAGTAATGTCTTTAAATCCTGTTCTGAGGGTATGAAACCCCGGACTATGCACCCTTTCACAGGTTTTGGAATGCAAATGTTGCAACTTTGGAAATATATTCCCTATTAGGCGACTATTGAGTTTCTAAACCGATTTTTAAGCCTATGCTTAATAGTATTGATATATTTTGATATGATTTGGGCTGTAAGCAATGTTTGGGGCCTAGTGCTGACCTGTTTACCTCTTGGGGGCTATTTTCACTGTTTTCCTCACTTGATATGTTATGATTCTCACTCAGTCTTTTCTTGATAATTGTTTTGGACACTCAGAGTATTTTGAAACTATTTCTTGAAATTGAAACACTGTTTTTGGGTCGAAAACCCGGTATATTTATGGCCTAAAGGGCAAGTTGAGAGTGTCTGACTGAGTGAGGCTGCGGGCCTATATTGTGAGGATGTTATGATATGAGTGAGGCTGCGGGCCTATATTGTGAGTGATTTATGCCATGATGTGGCTTGTTATAGCGCTTGGGCTGTATGAGCCCCTCTGGAGTTTGTACACCCCCCCAGTGAGCGCAGGTACCTAATAAGTGATGCCCACAGGGCTTATGCTGAGTGATTGTGAGGATGCCTGATGGGCTGATACTGAGTGACTGTGAGGATTCCTGATGGGCTGTTACTGAGTGACTGTGAGGATGCCTGATGGGCTGATATTGAGTAATGGTGAGGATGCCTGATGGGAAATGGTTACGATAAATGATTTTAGCCCGAGGGGCAGTTTTATGAAGAATTTTTACTAATTTTTTGAACTATGATTTACTTCGTTTTCAAACTGGTGTTACTGAGAATTTACTGAGATATACTGATATTACACTTGTTTTCAAAGGATTTTTGGAAACTGATTTCGAACTTATTATTTGTTGAATACTACATGGTGACTTGGTGTTTTACTGGTTTTGTGAAATTGTGTATCTGTACTGTGTATTTTGAAATTCTCATACTATGATTTATTTTCATTACTACTAGTTGGCGTACTCATCATTACTCCCTGTGCCTCTGTACACAGATTCAGGTGACGGTCTGGAGCAGTAGCTGTCCTTGCTCGTAGTTGCAGGTTCTCGGGATTTCGAGGTAGCTGCCCAGCATCCACAGTTTCTCCATTTCCCTTCCTTATTTAGTTTTAGCGTTTGATTCAGATAAATATATTATAGTATTAGCTGAGTTAGATTTATTTTATTCTTAGATGCTCATGGCTATTGACTCCAGCCTTGGGAGGTTTTGTATAGAGTTGTTACACTATTATTGGGACGCTAAAGACTTAAATAAATTATTTCTTTGCTATGGTTGCTGCTTATTATATAATTTTGAACTTTTATAATTGAACAAATGCGTAGTAATGAGATGGTTGGCTAGCCTAGTTCCACGATAGGCACCATCATGGCCTGTTAGGATTGGGGTCGTGACAATATGTTTTCAGGGGTTCGTATTCTCCGTCTACGGGATTCTCAGCAAGATGGTCTGCCAGAGCTTGCCCTTTAACTGCCTTCTGAGTCATGTAAACAATGTCGAATTCGCTCAGCAGGATTTGCCACTTGGCTAGCTTGCAAGTGGGCATGGGCTTCTGAAAGATGTATTTTAATGGATACATCCTTGATATGAGATATGTTGTGTAGGCACAAAAGTAATGCCTCAGCTTTTGGGCGACCCAAGTTAGAGCACAACAGGTACACTCCAATACAGAATACCGGGCCTCATATGGAATGAACTTCTTGCTAAGGTAATAAATAGCTTGTTCCTTCCTTCTCGTTTCATCGTGCTGTCCAGAACGCAGCCGAAAGCTTCATCTAACACGGCAAGATAGAGTAGTAGAGGTCTGCCTGGCTCGGGAGGTACTACGACTGTCCGTGTTGAAAAATATTCCTTGATTCTGTCGAAAGCCTTTTGACAATCGTCGGTCCACTTGGTCGCAGCGTCCTTCTTCAGCATCTTAAAGATTGGCTCACAGATGACTGTAGATTGTGCTATAAACTGGCTGATGTAATTAAGCCTCCCCAAGAAACTCATCACATCTTTCTTGTTACTTGGCGGTTGTAGTTCTTGAATGGATTTGACCTTTGACGGATCCAATTCTATCCCTCGGCGGTTGACAATGAACCCGAGCAACTTTCCAACAGGAACCCTGAATGCACATTTCACGGGGTTCAACTTCAGATTGTATTTTCACAATCTATTGAAGAACTTCCACAAATTATCTATGTGATCAACAACTTTCTTTGATTTGATAATCGCATCATCCACGTACACCTCGATCTCCTTGTGAATCATGTCATGGAATATGGTGGTCATGGCCCTCATGTAGGTGGCCCCTACATTCTTTAGGCCGAATGGCATCATCTTGTAACAATACACTCCCCATGGCGTGATGAACGTCATTTTCTCAGCATCTTCCTCATCCATCCAAATCTGGTGATAACCAGCGAAGCAATCAACGAAGGACTGCAATAAATAATGCTTGTTTTAGCCTTGCTACCCCGAGGCTCGTCAGGCTTTGGTCGTCTTGATAGACCAGTTCTTGAGATATGTCCCCTTGCTTACAGTCTGTATGGAAGGGCCTTCCTCCCCCTCCTCCCCGAGAACAACATAGCAATCCATATCCTCGTCCTCTAGGAACAAACTCCTCAGTTCTGCAAGTGCTTCTTCTTCGTCTGATCCATAAATAATGTCGGCCTGCTTGAAAGTCTGCTCAAGATGAGGTATCGACTGCTCTAAAGGGTAATAGGGACCGTGCCAAGGTGGCGACGAGTCATTGAATTCCTGCCAAGTGTACTCATACCCCAGACCAAAAGTGGTACCATGTTTCTTGAGTTTTATAGCCTTTGTGATCCCTTGGAGGTTCTTACCGAGCCCTTTGCCTGGTTCATATACTTTCCAGTTCAGAATGCTCTCAATCTTGATATCCCACCACTTGTCCTTGTCGATAGCATTGACCCGCTCAATGTGGTGGTAAGTTCCCCCGCCTATCTTTCTTTTTCCGTCAATCACCGAAATAGTTTGACGACTATAAATGGGGTTGTTACCGTCACCATGAATAATCACCTCTTGGTGGTTCCACTCGAATTTTACTGCATGATGTAGTGTTGACGCTACGACCCCAGCAGCATGAATCCAGTGTCATCCTAATAATAGGTTGTAGGATACTGGCACATCTATCACCTAAAAATCCACTTCGAACCAAGTCGGTCCCATCTACAGATATAGACTGATCTTCCCCATAGTGGACCTATGAGAACCGTCGAAGGCGTTCACATTGATCGCTCCATCCTTTATCTCATGTAGCTCTTTACCCAATTTCTTGAGTGTTATCAATGACAAATGTTAAGACTGGAACCTCCATCGATCAAGATCCTTGTGATGAAATGATCTTCGCATTGCACGGTGATGTGCAGCGCTTTGTTGTGCCCCGATCCTTCAGGTGGTAGCTCTTCCTCATGAAAAGTAATTTTGTGAATTTCCAGTACCTGGCCTACCATATTGGCCATTTCCCCGCTAGTGATGTTGTTTGGCACATATGCTTCAATCAACACTTTCAACAAAGAATTTCTGTGTGTTTCAGAATTTTGAAGCAAAGAGAGGATGGATATCTATGCCGGTGTCTTGTTCAGCTGGTTGATGACTGAATACTCCTTAGCCTGTACCTTTCTCCAAAGGACATTGGGACCTGTTCCGATAAGGGGAGGCCGGTTGGCAGCCTGCTTGCTTGATTCGGCCAGATGCTCAGGGGTGTAGACCCTACCAGTTCTTGTCATACCCTGTGCTACGACAGCCTCCTCAGACCTGAACTTGCTTTTCCTTATCGCCTCGGTCGTATAGTCCCAAGGGATAGCATTTGAATAGAAGGGTGGCGTGATTGACATTACCACCAGAATTGGTGCGGCCATCCTTACTTCAAATAGAATGTGTGTTCGGAGTGGCAAGACTGCGACCTCGAATGGTGCCGGTGCATTTTCTGGAGACACAAACTCAAATTCACTTGGCACTGGTGACTTTGCAGGTGGCACTTCTTCAAACTCAAGTGGTATAGACATATTCACCTCAGCGTCCTCAGATGATTGAATCTGGACTATGATCCGTTTGAGAGTGACTGCAGGTTTCTTTGGTTCATCGCCTTCTGCGATCAACCCGATTGATCCCTCGAGATCCCAATCATCTTCCATTTCAATCATATGGATACCTCCACCCTTATGGTCTGGCAAAGGATTGTTGCGGACGTTTGGAGTAGGGTCTTTTTCCACAATCTTGTTGTCAATGAGATCCTGTATTTTGTCCTTCAGAGAGCAGCATTATTTGATGGTGTGTCCTTTCATGCCGGAATGGTATGCACAGGATTTGTTTGGGTTAACCCATTGAGAAGGGTTCTCAGGGGTGGCAGCAAGGATAGGTGTGACGTAACCAGCAGCTTTGAGCTTCTCATACAGCTGGTCAATGGGCTCAGCTATGGCGGTGTATTGCTTTGGAGGGCAGCGATCAAAATTGGGACGAGGTCTAGGAAAGTTTTGGCGTGCAGGGGGTGATTAGTAATGGGATGGCTGGGAATTATAAGTGTGGTAGACAGGAGTGGCTGTGAGTAACTGGGCGAAGCAGGTTGATATGTGGGTGGTGGAGATTGGTAGGTTGGCGGTGGAGCTTGGTAGGAAGGTGGTGGATCTTGGTAGTTCGGTGAGGGTGCTTGGTAGTTTGGTGAGGGCTGGTAGGAAGGTGGTGGAACTTGGTATGTGAGTGGAGGTGTTGGATAAGATTGGTATTTGAGTGGGGACTTGGCTCTTTGTGCAGTCATTACGGCTCCCACGTCTCTCTTCTTAGACACACCACCGGACTGTAAAGCCTTGTTAGTGGCTTGCAAGGTTTTAAAATTTGTAACCAGCGGTTTTAATACCTTCTTCAATCCGCTCACCCAATTTGATGATGTCGGAGAACTTGTGGCCTTCAACCATCATTAACCGTTCATAATATTTTGGGTCCTGAGCCCGGAAAAAGAACTTGTTTATTTGCTCTTCCTCTAGAGCAGGTCTGACTTTAGAGGCTTCGGACCTCCAGCGAGTAGCATACTCGTGAAAGGTTTCTGTGGGTTTCTTCTTCAAATTTTGAATGTAGAACACATCTGGTGCGTTCTATGTGTTGAATCTAAACCTGTCCATAAAGTCAGACGCCATGCTTACCCAGTTTGATTGGGATCTTGGCTGATGTACCAAGACAGTGCGTCTCCCTTCAAACTCCTCATGAACAGCTTCATGCAGATTCTTTCATCCTTCCCAACGCCAGCCAACTTGTCGCAATAGGTCCTCAGATGGACTCTCGGATCACCAGTACCGTCAAACATTTCGAACTTTGGAGGTTTGTACCCCTCGGGCAGTTCAACATCAGGTTGTATACAAAGGTCTTCATAATTCAACCCTTCAATTCCTTGGTTCCTTCAACACCCTAGACTCGGCTGGTCAGTTTCTTAAGCTCCTCGACCAGGTTCTTGATAAGTAAGTCCTTTCCATCAGACTCGGATGCCTGTGAGATAGGTAGAGTGGAGTGGGTCACGGTTTCCACATAGATGGGATTGTTATAGGTGTGGAAATGGTCCTTTGTGGGGTTTTGAGGTTCTGAAATGAGTAGTGGAGTGTTATTTGAGGTGTGAGCATTGCACTGTGTCAGGAGAGCTTGGTTATTTTGGGGAGTGGCATGATGGTGAGGTGCGGGATGATTTTTCTATCTTGGGATATTTTGTGGAGGTGCGGGGTTTTGAGTATTTGGAAGGTTGATGTCGGGGACGTTGAGGGAAAATGACAGGTTGGCCAGATTCCGAACTTGATTGAGTTCTTCCCAAAACTTCAGCAATTTCTGTTCAAGTGGTGACATGCTTTCTTGCAGGACCTGAATACCTCGGCCATCAGTGGCCTCTACCCGTTCAATCATATTCTCCTTTATGGTGCCGTTGGACTCTTCCATCTTACTTTTGCCTTTGTCTTTGCCCTTAGGAGGACTAGGAGGAGGAGGCGGTGGAGGGCCCTTGGATCTTGTGTGATAGGCTGATGATGCCAGAATGCACGAACTAACCTTTGAGGAAGGGGAGTAAGGAAAAAAATAAAAACAAAAGGTAATCAAGTCAGTGAGGATTATGAAAAGGAATATTGCGGTATTTAAATACATAATGCAGAAATGTAAAGCGCGTCCTAAGTTGGGACCCTCTTTGTGCCTGAGGTAGGCCTAGCGACAAATTGATTTGGAGAACTTAAAATGATAAATGCCTCATTTTATTGATAAGAAAAATAGACAAATCCCAAAACAATAAACGAAAAATAAAAGTCACTAATAAAGACACTCATATCTACTTGGTCCCAGAAGGACCTTCCCCAGACTCGGCATTCTTGCTTTCCTTGTAAAGTTTTCCCAGCTCGCAGTGTCCTAGGAACAGGTAGGTTCTGGCTAGATATCCTCCTTCAGCTCCCTCAACCTTTTGACAATTCTCGACTCTTTTGATGAACTTCTCTTCCAGCTCGACTATACCTCGTTCCAAGTACCCTAGCCTCTTGTTGGCGCTGATAGCCATGTCTTTCCATTACTCGATCAATTTCTTGTTGGACTCATGTATCTTGTGGTGATCATCCTCATATTCCTGGATCCTTTTGCGCAGTTGGTTGTATTTGACTTGTGCCTCGGCCCTTTCATCTATAACCTTGTGACCTTGGACACCCCGGCTTGCTATGGCCACCCAAATCCTCTTCTAACCAACCAATATAGAAAGGGGTACAACCGGCATGATACTTGTCTGGATCGATGGTGTCTTTCTCAAGTATAATCTTGCAGTGCCACTGGTAATGAGCTTGGCACTTGTGAGGACTGTCATTATTTTGAAAGTCGGCTCGAAGATGGCTCATCTTCTCGACCCTAGGTATGACTTGCTTCCTACCTGCTTGCCTCATAACTCGAAGAGGGACGTAAGGGTATTGTCCCCTTTAGACCAATCAGTATCAGAAGTGATGTGTCTCGGGATCGAATGATGAACTCATCCGTCGGAAACCATTCAAACATCTATTGAACCTGCTCTTCAGTCAAGTTATCAAAAATCTCAACCCATCCCTCAACATTTTTAGGCTGAGCGAACATGTTGGGGATATAATTCATTCACTTTGGGTGATGGAAAGTGATGTGGTCATCCCAGATTCTGCGGTGAACGTCTTGTCGATATTCGCCTCTTTGGAGATGTTCCGTGAGCCAAAGTTGAAGTAATAAATTGCAAACTTCGAAATGCTTTGCTCTGTTGACACCTTTCTAAGGCCCGATATATGTCTGCAATGATCATGGGCACAATGTTGAAGTCTTGCCCATCTACCCCTTCTATTATGGTCTTAGTTACCATGGTTAGCCTAGTATGGATCCTTTCCTTCTTCATCGGGAACACGATCAAACCCAAAAAGCAAACCATAAACACGAACACTCGGAGATGGACATGTCCCAGAGAGGTGATAGCAAACTCATCATGGTAGGTACGGTATGATTTTCTGTAGCCATACCTTTCGTACAAGTGGTCAAAAGGAATGTACGAATCCTCCAAACATACCAATTCTGCATCCTTTTTCAGGTCCATCATTTTGAGGAAACTTTTGCCTATAAGGTTCTCAAGCATCAACAACCCTGGAGTTTCCCATACTAGGTTAGCCAGCCATCCTATCTCTTCTATCAAAGGCATCATTTTGATGTTCCCAAAGCGGAACACGGACCTTTCACGATCCCAGAACAGGGTAGCAGCCTTTATTATCATTTTGTTAGGATGGATTTCTAGGAGAGATGGTAGGTTACCCAAGTGTTTCCTGACGATAGCTTTGTCGCTAGAGTGCAGATCCTCCCACCAACTCAACAGTCTTGGGTGGATATTGGAGACCATGCCGAATCTGGGGACTTCGTGCCTCATATTAATGCAAAGCAAATAAGGTTAGGCCCTTAGCCCCACAGGACTCGACTATTTAACGTCAATAATTAGCAGGAAGTATTTAGTTCTCCAAATAAATGCACAGAACGTGAGGGCGTTCGTTTGGGTTTAGGGAAACCCAGTGGCTTTGGATAAAGCCATCTTAAAAGCTATTGTGCGGATGACACTTTAGCTCGACTAGGTCTGACCATGATGCATGCAACAGTGCAACAGAGTAAGGTTTCTATAGGGTTTTAGACAGGTACCCTTGAGTGGACAACTAAAGGGGGAAAGGCACGGAACCGTCGACTGCACCGCTGATCGACTAGTTTTACCGCAAATAAGCCTTTCCGAATTTAGTGGGTAATAATATAGGAAGAGCACAACCACTCATCAAGCGTTGCTATAGTATTTTGTTTGGCACGAGTGGAGTATGAATGTTGAGAATGATTATGCAATAATAAGTATTAAAACAAGTTGTCACGTATTTGCACGTTAAAGAAAGCGGTAAAAACAACATTAATGATTTAAAGCTGTTACAAAAGAAAACAAAGAGACGTGTCAGTTTCATCTTTGAGGAAAAGTAAATACCTGAAGTAAAAAATTAATTGCATGTAAAGGGAAGACTAAAGGGTGCAGGTATTTAAACTAAAATAAAGGCACAAATTCACGAAACAATTTGAAATGGTAAAAGCCTAGATATCCCCAGCAGAGTCGCCATGCTGTCGCGCCCCACCTTTTCCCCGAGCGCTCCTTTCGGGGCCCGGTTGAAAGGGGTTTATGGCATTGGTTGAGACAACCCGTTCCTTTTGAGAAAGGGATTTGCATATTTTGAAGAGTCGCCACCTGACGATTTTAACGGTGCGTTAGGGCACCTAATGGATTCAATTACAACTACATTACTAACCAGAGATTGGGTAAAGGATTGAAATTATCCTAAGGGGAAGGTGTTAGGCACCCCTCAGGACCCACAAGTGTGGTTCCCGGCCAAATGGTTTCTGTGAATTTGTATGGCTTAGCAAACAAACATATGAAGGCTCAAATAAGAGAGGATTTAAGTCTTAAGCATGTAGATGTTTGAAAACAGTAAAGAAGATTAGCTTTTGAAAGGATTACAATCTAAGCATATAAAAGGTATCCTAGGTTTATAATAATATGGATCACATCAATGCAATACCCGGAAATCACTCATCGAAGAGGGGCTACACGTGGTATTAGAGCACCGGTTATCATATCCATATTCTACCCTTTCCCACCCCCGTGAAAGAAACTAAATCGAGTGTTGGTCTCGACCTCTATTGCATGCTGTTACCCGTCCCTTCCTATCAGTCCCGGAGGAAATTAGGACTCCTATCCTAAAGGAGGTGCTAGGCAGACCCTCAAGTTTTAAAGGTGAAAATGCTAAGGCAACATATAATGAACAAGTAGAATTGCAGATAAAAGGGGTAGAACATAAATAGGAAAGGGCTCAAAGACCTCCACAAACAGTTCACATAAACAGCATGTCTCATACACAATTAAGGTCTAGATTCAGATCCTATGCATGGTGTCTAAGTGATAATAACAAAGACAGATTTATGCATAACTCAGAGAGGAAGTCTTAATCGGACTTGCCTACTGGTTTTAAGCATGCTGACAGTTGAACACTAATCACAAAGGACAGTTCTGGTTTTATTTTTTAAGTTGATTACCTAAGGCTTGCCTAGGTGTAGTATAACATGCAACATTTATCAGATTTGTTAACGACTCTAGGTTGTTTATAGCTAATAACATGCAATTCTAGGTGTCACACCTCCTTTTTTACTACCCCCAGATTGATGAAGGGTAATAGGGGAGTTTTTCCAATTAAAGTGACATTATTCAGATTTGGGATTTATTTTAGTTTTCAGAGTCGCCACCCGGATTTTTTACGGTGTTCCGGGACACCATTTATTTATTGAAATTCCACACCGAGGAAATTTTGACTCTATTTTAATTTGTCTGCGCACCAGAAATCCGAGTAAGGAACTCTGTTAACCCGGGAGAAGGTG
>ML331062.1:0-30838 GCA_005239505.1 Nicotiana paniculata | reverse complement strand
TATTATTGTTATTATTATTATTATTATTGTTATTGTTATTATTATTATTATTATTATTATTATCGTTATTATTACTATTATTACTGTTATCGTTATTATTATTATTATTATTATTATTATTATTATTATTATTATTATTATCGTTATTATTACTATTATTATTGTTATCGTTATTATTATTATTATTATTATTATTATTATTATCGTTATTATTACTATTATTATTGTTATCGTTATTATTATTATTATTATTATTATTATTATTATTATTATTATTATTATTATTATTACTACTATTACTATTATTATTATTACTACTATTACTATTATTACTATTATTATTACTACTATTACTATTACTATTATTACTATTACTATTATTATTATTATTATTATTATTATTATTATTTATTATTATTATTATTACTATCATTATTATTATTGTTATTATTATTATTACTTTTATTATTATTCTCGTTGATATTATTACTATTATTATTATTATTATCGTTGATAAATTTTCCATATTGCACTACCGCTACATATTTTCTCAATGATTACAGTTTTTCTGCATAAGGAACTTTTTACTAGTCAAGCTCAGTGACGAGATAACAAAAGAAAGCAAAAGCAAGGCAAAACAATAGCAGTATATGCAATGTCTAATACAATACTAAAACTACACTAATGATGCCAATAACCAAAAGCCTACACCCTAATTTTCAAACCAAAGAGCGCAACAATGGTAATGATTAAAGCTCAGACATAAAGAGTTCCTTGGTCTGCATCTCCTAAAATTGTAATTTACCGTTTCCACGCAAAGGCTATAATTGCTCTTCATCTTTGAAATTTTAAATGCTAATAACCACACCAACAATTCTCAGTTTAACAAAGTAATTGACAATCCATATGAAAACTTATCAATGTGGTTGTACTTTGAATTTTGAAGAAGAAGTGATGAAGAATTGAATAAGAGTTTGAAGAATGAAATGCGCCTAGAAAATTGAGAGAAAAAGAGAGAATGAAGCCCAAGGTGTATTTATATACTTAAGGGTAAAATCATAATTTTATTAAATCTTATTGGGTTATAGGTTAACCCGTTAAGAAAGTTGGGAAAATCGAGGCTCGAGCCGATAATTTAATAGTGAAAAATTACTAAACTGTTACCGAACCGTTAACCAAATAACCCGATACCGATACCCCAATAAGGTTTTTTTGGTTCGGGCTATCGGTTATACCCGATATATGCCTAGCCCTAACCTGAGATGTGGCTGGGTATGCTGAAAATAAACCAGCCCGGGTCATAGTATCCATGACCCGCAACATACGGCCCATGACCTCCTGGAAACCTGGTGCGGACATGAAATCCACTGGCGCTAGCTCTGCTGCAGGCACCTCGGCCTGTTCCTCAATAATAGGATCCTCTACTGGATCCACTGGTAGAATAGCTGGATCAACTCTGGGACGTCCTCGTCCGCTACCACGGGCCGGAGCCCTCCCTCGGCCTCTTCCTCATCCTCTAGCAACAGGGGGAGCAGCTGTTCCATGGTCTGGAACATCTGGTGCACGCGTTCTTACCATCTGTGAGAGAATAAGAGAAAGATACTTAGTACCATATCGACTACACAATAAGAGATTAAGAAAGAGTAGTTTCCTAATACCCTATAGCCTCTCGAAGATAAGTACAGTCGTCTCCGCACAGATCCGCAAGACTCTATTAGGCCTTCTCATAACTTGTGAGACCTACGTGAACCTAGTGCTCTGATACCATGTTGTCACGACCCAATTCTCTTGCAGGCCGTGATGGCACCCAACGTAATCGGTAGGCAAGCCAACAATGAATTAAACCATGTTATTTCTCTTTTAATAAGTTTTTAGGTATTTGAATTCCATTAATTAAAAGGCTGAGAAACAACAAATTTTTAATTGAACAGACGAAAGCAGCTGAGCGCAATCATAACAATAGAATAATCCAAAACCATATGTCTGCTAGTGTGTATGTCAAGACCTGGTATTGCAAGTGTATGAGCACTAATAGATAATACAAAAATATAGCTACTATCTCAAATGAAAATAGAGAGAAATAAATGTAAAGGAAAGACTCTAGGTGCTGCGGAACGGCTCAGGAAGCAGCTCACCACTAGGCCTCGGGATATCTGGGATGCGCGCCGATAGGACCGCCAGATGCACCTGCCTCAGATCCTACATGGTTAGTGCAGTAGTGTAACATGAGTACATAAACAACATGTACCCAGTAAGTATCTAGTCTAACCTCGAAGAAGTAGTGACGAGAGGTCGACTTCGACACTTACTATGGGCTAACAATATGAATGCAGAAAATTTTAATTTGTGAAAGAATTATTTGCTCCTGCTTGTTAACAAGTTATTATTATCATTTACACAGCTCATGCTTATTTAGAAATTTCCAAATAAAATTCCCGTCATTAATAAGTGTAACCCCATAAGCCACAAATATTATCAAGTATGATTAGGCTCCGAGTGTTATTAAGCATGATTTATGCTAAGGTCATACGACCATCCAGAATAACGCGTACACTACCGAGAGACGTGCGGCACGATCCATAGATGCATCTATCTACTGCCGAGGTGTTCGGCCCGCTCCACAAGAAGAGAGGATACTTTATAAGCATTTGACTTAAACATTATAACAAGGCTAATACACAATGTAATAACATTTCCATTAACGGTCAAGTAATCCGCTAAAAATTCAAGTAAGTGAAATTCGGCCTTTTACAATTCCTCTAACAAGTTATAATATAATTTAGGCACTTAAATTAACAATTTGGATGCATACATTACAAGTAATTCATGATTTGGGTCGTAAACTACCCGGACATAAGCATGAATAATAGTTACACACGGACTTTTGTCACCTCGTGCATACGTAACCCCTACAATTAGAAGCAAATATTAATTTAAATCATCTATGGATTAATTTCCCTCTTACAAGGTTAGACAAGAGACTTACCTCGTCTCAAGTCTCACTTTCCGATCAAAAATTTCGCTCTAAAGCTTCAACTCGATGCCGAACAATCCAAACTAGTCAAATGTTATATAAAGTAATCAATAAATGTTCAAAAATTCATATTCTAATAATTAGAGTGATTACCCAACCCCAATTGAAGGATCCCTAAAACTCATTCCCAGTTAGCTTGTTTTGCACCTTGAATTCATGTTGATGGGAACTAAAAATAGGATGAATTATTCCCACGAAGTCAAACCTGTGGAAATAGGAGTTACTTAGTGAACAATAGCATTATTATAAATAATTAGTTAGTGAGTGAGTTAAAGATGTCATTAGCTATTTTCTATAGATAGTGGTAGTTATACAGTGTATTAACTACTTTCTTCTTCTCAGATAATATCGAAGCTCCTTTCTCTCTTCTTTTTCATTTCTTCTTTTCTTTTCCTTCATCTCGATCTAGGGTTGATGTTCAATTAAACCATAGATTAACATGGTATCAGAGAATCTAAGCCAGAATTGTGAGCTGAAATTACAGACCCAATAATTAGATCGTCCAATTGAGAAAACCTATGTTCCTCTATTTTTTTCTTCAACAATGGTGAATACAGATCTCGATCACAACCATGCATTGTATTTGCATCCTTCAGACACAACATGAGCTCCGATTTTGTCAATTCAGATGACTGGATCAGACAGTTACTCGATTCGGAGCCATTCAATGAGAATCCAATTGTTAGGTAAGAACAAGTTAGGGTTAATTGACGTCACACTACAAAGAGAAAATTTCGAAGAGAATTTAGGTCATCAATGGGATAGATGTAATGCAATTGTCCTGGAATGGATTATGATTTCTATTTTGAAGGAATTAATGACATGAGTAGTATATGCTAAGGATGCATGTCGAGTTTGGGAAGATTTGAGGGAGTTTTTTGATAAGATTAACACTTCTAGGATTTGTCAATCGCACAAGGAGATTGCAACTTTGCATCAGGGATCTAACAATATGTCAACATATTTTACTAAGATTAAGGATCTTGAGATGAATATGAGAGTATGATTCCATCTTGTCGTGATAGAGAATTTGTTGAACATCTGCATAGGCAAAAGTTAATGCAATTTTTTATGGGACTTAATAAGAATTATGAGAAAGCGCAGAGTCAGATTCTTAAGACAAATCCTACTCCTAATGTGAGTAAAGCATATGCAATGATCATCGAGAGATAAAGCCAAAGAGCTATCTCTAATGTGTCTGTAATGAATGAGAGTTTAGAAGCCACAGCTTTCATGACTACAAAAGGAGGAAGTTTTCAAGGAAATTTTCAGGGACAGAATCATAAGCCAAGAAAAAACTGGAATTTATATTGTGATTTTTGCAAAATGAAGGGTCATACTAAGGAGACATGTTATAAAATAGTAGCATACCCTACTAATTTTAATTACAAAAAGAGAGGACCAGGAGCCAATGCTGCCAATGCTGATACTGCTTACAATGTGAATGCTGATAATTATAATCCTAATATTGCAGGGCCTAGTGCAGAAAGGATTGAAGTAGCAGATAAGGGACATATGAGTGAACTTCCTAGAGCACCACAGTTCACAGCTGATCAATATAATTAGATCATGATGATGCTGAACAAAGATGTTACACAAAACACAATGGCTAACATGGCAGGTATGATGCAATAATTTATGGCTAACACATCAAATAAAGAATGGATCATAGACACCCAAGCAACTAACCATATGATATCAGATTTATGTATGTTAGAGAACATTAAAATACTTGATTCCTGGAGCTGTAGGAAGGTCTATATGCCTAATGGTCAAATGAATCTGGTATCACACATAGGTCATTGTATAATTTCCAAGGGACAAGTAGTGAAGAATGTGTTATTTGTGCCTGATTTTCAGTACAACCTCATGTCAGTCTCTAAGGTAACTAGAGACCTTCATTGCTCAGTCACATTTTTCCTCATTTTTGCCTGTTCCAGGACCTCTCAAGTGGGAGGATCAAGGGGATTGGTAAAGATAAAGATGGATTGTCCCTTTTCTTACATGCTGATGAATGAGGAGAGATGAGTAAAGGATTAAATCCACAGGATATAGGACTTGATGCCTCTTTATGGCATAGAAGGCTAGCTCATGCTTCTGGAGGAGCTATGAGGGAAATTTTTGGATTGCCTATTGAAAATTGTAGAAATATAATAGATAAGTGTGATGTGTGTCCTTTAGCTAAACACACAAAACTTCCTTTGCATTCTAGGGACAGTAAGAGTACTGAAATTTTTCAACTGTTATATTTGGATGTTTGGGACCTTATAACACTTCTACTATTGATGGTAATAAGTATTTTCTAACAGTAGTGGATGACTCTCTCGTGTGACTTGGATCTTTATACTGAAATTCAAAAGTGATGTCTTTGTTGTATTAAGAGATTTCTTTAAAATGGTACACACTCAATTCAGTACTATGGTAAAAACAGTGAGGATAGATAATGGGGGTGAGTTTGTGAATCAAAACTTCACTAACCTATTGAGAGAACTAGTAATAGTACATCAAAGAACATATGTCTACACTTCTCAATAGAATGGAATAGTTGAGAGGAAACATAAACACATTCTTGAAGTGGCAAGGGCTATTAGGTTTCAAGGACATATTCCTGTGAGATTTTGGGGACATTGTGTCTTGGCAGCTGTGTATATTATCAATAGACTACCTTCAATTGTACTGCAGGGTACATCACCTTATGAGCTTTTTCATGGAAAAAATCCAAATATGCTTCACTTGAGAACTTTGGGGTGCTTATGTTATGCTAGTGTCCTGCCTAGACAAGATAATTCAGTGCTAGGGAAGTTAGGGCAGTGTTGATGGGGTATTCTAATGTTACCAAAGGATACCTTTTGTAAAATTTGGAGAAAACAGAGTTCTTTATCAATAGGGATGTCATTTTAAAAGAAGGAGTTTTTCCTTTCAAGGATATTGAAGGGCATGTTTTGCCAACTTCCTGCCATGAAGGTGTTTTCCTAACCATCCTTCTTATTTTGCAGATGTTAACTCTAACATTCCTACTTCTGTAGAAGAAACATTGCAGCCTCAGACTTCTATAGAGGATGATCTGCAAGAATCAAGTGTACAATCTCATACTATGCCCACTGATGTCAATCTCCATAATACTTTTTCTGTTGACCATCAAGAACAACATGATGATTTACCTGGTTCTTCTCACACTGGTGTAGAGCTTCATGTCCCTCAAGAAAATACTGTAACTCCTACACAAGCCATTGATAATGAAGTCTTTGAAGAACCTGTCATTTATTCATCAGACACTGCAACACCTTTAAGGAGATTTGGACGAGTGACTAAGCAACCATTATTGTTGATAGATTATGTGGTGCCTTTGACATCTAAGAAGCCTCATTCTATGGCCAACTATCTTTCATATGCCCATATATCCTCTTCTCACAAAGCCTATTTAGGGGTCTTTTCAGCAATATCTCAACCTACATCCTTTTATGAGGCATGTAAGGATGCTAGATGGATAGAAGCAATGCAGGCAGAAATAGCAGCATTGCAAGCTAATAATACCTGGGAGTTGGTATGTTTCCTCCAGGGAAGACTCCCATTGGTTGTCGATGTGTATACAAGGTCAAGCTTAAAGCTGATGGAGAGATAGAAATATTTAAAGCTCGACTAATAGCAAAAGGCTATAGTCAAAAAGGGTTGGACTATAATGAAACATTTTCCCCTGTAGTTAAGATTTCTACTGTTAGAATAGTACTCTCACTAGCAGATATGCAGAATTGGCATATCCAACAGATGGATGTCTACAATGCCTTTTTGCAGGGAGATTTGGATGATGGATTTTATATGGAGTTACCACAGGGATTTTCAAGTCAGGGGGAGACAGCTGGTAAATCTCAGCTAGTTTGTAGATTTGTTAAATCCCTGTATGGGTTGAAGCAGGTCAGCAGACAATGGAATCTAAAATTGACAGAAGCTCTATTGCAGTCAGGTTTCAAACAAAGCAGCCTTGATCAATCATTGTTCATTAAGAAACATCAAAGTGATATAGTGGTCATTCTTGTTTATGTTGATGATATGCTGATTGCTGGAAATAATCAACAACTGATACAGACAACAAAAGACTCCTTGCACAAAGCATTCAAGATTAAAGACTTAGGAGAGCTAAAGTTTTTTTTTGGGAATGGAGTTCAGCAGGTCGAGCAGAGGTATTTTGGTAAACAAAAAAAAAATATGCCTTGGATATTATATCAGAATTGGGGCTGGGAGATGCTAAACCAGCTTGGACACCTCTTGAAATCAATGTGAAGCTTATTATACCAGAATATGATTAGCTGACATGCAATGAAGATGATACTTTACTTGAAGATAAAGGGAAGTATCAACGGTTGAGAGGAAATTTGTTGTATTTGACTCTAAAAAGACGTGATATAGCATATACAGTCCAAACACTCAGTCAGTTCCTTCAACAACCTAAAATATCTCATTGGGATGTAGCTATGAGGGTTGGTAGGTACATAAAAAGGGAACCAGGTCTAGGAGTGTTGTTCAACAGTGAGAAATCAGATAAGATCTCTATGTTCTGTGATGCATATTAGGCATCATGTCCTAACACAAGAAGATTAGAATCAGGTTTTCTAGTTAAGTATGGTAAACCATTGGTCTCTTGGAAGTCCAAAAAGAAAAACACAGTATCAAAAAGCTCAGCAGAAGCTGAATAAAGGAGTATGGTCAGTGCTATTTCTGAAGCTGTTTGGTTGGTTAGATTGTTAAAAGAATTACGAGAATTTGTAACATTGCCAGTTGATTTATACTGTGATAACAAGGCAGCCTTGCAAATAGCTGCCAATCCAGTATATCATGAGAGGACTAAGCATATTAAAATAGATTGTCATTTCGTCAGGGAGAAAATATAAATGGGACTGGTCAGGACACATCATGTTACTTCAAAGGATCATTTGGAAGATATATTAACAAAGGGGCTCACTAGAATACAACATGAGTCATTAACTGGCTAGCTGTGAGTACTTAATATTTTTGTACCCGCCTGCTTGAGGGGGAGTGTGGAAATCGGAGTTACTTAGTGAATAATGGCATTATTGTAAATAATTAGTTCGTTAGTTAGTTAAATATGCCATTAGCTATTTTCTATAAATAGTGGTAGTTATACAGTGTATTAACTACTTTCTTCTTCTCAGATAATATCAAAGCTCCTTTCTCTCTTCTTCTTCTTCATTTCTTCTTTTCTTCTCCTTCATCTCGATCTAGGGTTGATGTTCAATTCAACCACAGATTAACAAAACCTAAAGAAGCCTAAACCTAAAAGAAAGCAACATGTTAGCTGTATACGGTCAATAACGGGGACCCCGATATCGAGGCCTCTATGGCATGCCGATCCCGATCTCGAGAGGCTCGAAGTAGAAGTATGAAGTTCGACCCCAAAGTGCATACCTCGAGAAAGTATATCGAAGGCCCGTCGCGGTCTACCTCGAAGCAGTGTAAAATCGATGATCGTCTTGGAAAGGCGGGAAACTCCCAAGGGCACGTGGTCAGGGCTGATAAGGTCTGCAAGAGATAGTACAAGTACGTACTAGGTCGTTATACAGCTGTACCAATAGCATTTCTTTTTCATAATTAGACCTGCACTATGTTGAGATTATCTCCTCCTATATAAAGGGGACCCCAATCATTCTTGTAATACACAACATTTACTACAATAGTACATTATCTGTTTTTTCGTGCTCAACATTGTCTCTCAACTTTATTGCCCCTTATTTAGTGTTCTTCATTTATTATTCTTCATTTATTGCTATAATCTAACCTCGAGGTTCCCAGCCCCAGTGAGCTCGAGGACCCAGTCTTGTGACAACTTTGGTTTGCTTATCTCATTTTCCTTACTTACATTCATTGCTTCTTGATTATTAACTAATATTAGAATAAATCACATATTTTTAGAACCACAATTCAAATATAATTGTTAATACCATTTTCAAGGTAAATAGTTTGGCGCCCGTCGTAGGGCTAAAAATAATAGTGATTGTTGGTGCTAGTTTCTGAAAACACAAGTTATTTTTCACACTTTTTCTTGTCCAAGAATCTTTGATTTCAGGTCAAAAAATGTATAACTCAACAAATGCACATGAAAACAACGGTCTTGAGCTCCATGGAGAGAAAAGTGCAACTACCTCAGTCGCCGGTGTGCCACCGCAAAACCCTGAGGTAGCACCAACACAAATCCTCGTCGATGTTGGCTCACACAATGCTTTGCATGTTGATGTAGATACTGATACCGATGTAAGTGCAGCAAATGGCCATTTCTCAGCTACAGAGTCAACAAAAAACTCCCAGCACAGCGGGACCGGAAACAGCTCCTCGAATTAAGCAAGCACCAGAAAGATCGAGTAATAACGGGTCAGGAACATACCCCACTATTATGAAAATGCTCGAAGACCTCACCGAAAGAATTCAATCAGGAGAAAAGAAGATAGAAGCCAATGACAAAAAAATAGAAACCTATAACTCGAGGGTCAATCAGATCCCGGGCGCACCTTTGATTTTGAAGGGGGTAGATTCGAAGAAGTTCGTGCGGAAACCATTTCCATCGAGTGGGGCTCCGGAGCTCATTCCGAAGAAGTTCAGGATGCTCGATATCCCAAACTACAACGGGACCACAGATCCCAATGAGCATATTACCACTTATACTTGTGGTATAAAAGGGAATGACTTAAAAGACGATGAAATTGAGTCCGTCTTGTTGAAGAAGTTTGGAGAAACACTGTCTAAAGGGGCCATGATGTGGTATCATAACCTCCCCCCGAACTCAATAGATTCGTTTTCCATCTTGGCAAACTCTTTTGTGAAAGCACATGCTGGTGCCATTAAGGTCGCTACAAGGAAGTCTGATGTCTTCAAAATTAAACAAAGAGAGAACGAGATGCTGAGGGAGTTTGTATCCCGCTTTCAGATGGAGCGAGTGGAATTACCACCAGTCTCTGATGACTGGTCAGTGCAAGCCTTCACTCAGGGGTTGAATGAACGGAGCTCGATAGCTTCGAAGCAGTTGAAGCAAAATTTGATTGAGTATCCCGCCGTAACTTGGAGGGATGTGCGCAACAAGTATCAATCGACGATCAGGGTCGAGGGAGACCAATTGGGCGCCCCCTCAGGCTCAGTATATCCAAACAGGCTCTTACCCAAAGAAGCAAGGAATGCAGAAAGGGAGTCGAAATCGAACAAGGAAAGATACCAACCATATATCGAAGACCGAAAAAACACCCTGAGGTGTAATATACCTCGAATCGATCGAAGGGTGGATCGAGGCCAAAGTTATAGGGGACTCATGAGAAAAACTTGGTTCGACAAGCAAACGGGGCCGATGGAGGCACCCCGATTGTCAGAGTATAACTTCAACATTGATGCATAAGACATCATATCAGCAATAGGTAAGATTAGAGACATCAGGTGGCCAAAGACAATATAGTCAGATCCTTCCCAAAGGAACCCCAACTTAATGTGCAAATACCATGTCACTCACGGTCATAGGAACAGAGATTGTAGACAGCTTCGGGAGGAGGTAGCCCGACTGATCAGCGCAGGGCACCTTTGAGAGTTCCTCAGTGACCGAGCTAAGAATCACTTTCCAGAGAGGGATGCAAACAAGAAAAATGAACAGGAGGAGCTGCAGCATATCATTCATGTGATCATTGGAGGAGTCGACGTCCCACAGGGACCCGTTTTCAGACGAACAAAAGTATCCCTCACAAGGGAAAAGCGGACTCGGAGCTACATCCACAAGGATGCTCTTACATTCTGCGAGGAAGACATCGAGGCCTTATCTCAGCCTCATATGATGTACTGGTAATTTCTTTACTTTTAAATAAAGTTCAAATTAAACATGTATTGTTGATCCAGGTAGCTCGGCCAACATAATCAGGTCGAGGGTTGTGGAGAAGCTCGGGTTGCTCGACCAAATTATCCCCACCTCTCAAGCCCTGAATGGATTCAACATGGAGAGTGAGACAATGAATGGGGAAATCATCCTCCCAATCAACGTCGCCGGTACAATTCAAGACACCAAGTTCCATGTCATCGAAGGTGACATGAGGTACAATTCCTTACTTGGAAGGCCATGGATACATAGTATGAGGGTGGTACCATCAACCCTTCATCAATTGATGAAGTTACCAACAAAGGATGGTATAAAGACTGTGTATGGAGAGAAGCGTGCAGCAAAGGAGATGATCGCAGTGCACGATATGGCCCCAACGTTGGCGCCTTCCACCTCGGAAGACAATGAAGTAGACAAATAGAAACCACAGTCTATATCCTCGGTTTAGTCCGAGGGACAGGCGATTAGTGAGCAAGTAGTCGAGGACGACGAAGAAGACTTCATCACTCCTCGAACCTTCGTTGCCCCCGAAGAGTCATATGCAACGAAGTCAACAGTCGAAGAGCTCAAACAGGCCGTATTAGTCAAACATCTTACAGAGAAAAAGGTATATCTGGGAACGGGATTAACCACCAAACTCAGGAAAAAACCCATTCAATTTCTTATTGATAACATTGATTGCTTCGCTTGGTCCCATTTAGACATGACTGGGATCCCAAAATAACCACCCATCGACTAAGCGTCGACCCCAGGTTCAAACCGGTGAAGCAAAAAATGAGGCCTCAATCCAAGGTAAAGCATGCGTTCATCAAGGACGAGGTAATAAAACTTCTCAAAATAGGATCCATTAGGGAGGTGAAATACCCCGAGTGGCTAGCTAATGTAGTGGTAGTCCCCAAAAAAGGAAATAAATTGAGAATGTGTGTAGATTATAAAGACTTAAACAAAGTCTTCCCTAAAGATTCATTTCCATTGCCCAACATTGATCGTTTGATCGATGCCACAGCCGGCTACGAGATTCTTACCTTTCTCGAAGCCTACTCCGGGTACAATCAAATTCAAAAATGAACCCGAAGGACCAGGAAAAGACTTCGTTCATCACAAAGTATGGTACATATTGTTATAATATAATGTCTTTCGGGCTAAAAAATGCAGGAGCCACATACCAACGCCTAGTTAATAAGATGTATAAACATCAAATAGGCAAATCTATGGAAGTTTACATTGATGACATGTTAGTTAAGTCCCTGTGTCCAGATGACCATTTGACTCATTTGCAGGAAACATTTGATATCCTAAGAAGGTACAACATGAAGCTTAACCCCAAGAAATGTGCCTTCGGAGTCGGATCGGGCTAATTTTTGGGCCTCATGGTATCGAACAGGGGGATCGAGATCAACCCCGACAAAATTAAGGCCATCGAGGAGATCACTGTGGTAAACAGTGTGAAAGCCATACAACGGTTGATCGTGCGGTTAGCAGCCTTAGGCCGATTTATTTTGAGGTCATCGGATCAGAGTCATCACTTCTTCTCCTTACTCAAGAAATAAAAACAACTTCGAGTGGAACCCCCGGAATTCCAACAGGCCTTATTATAATTAAAGAGGTATCTCTCGAGCCCAACTTTGCTCCACACCCCGGATGAGGACGACACACTATACTTATATTTGGCCATGTTTGAGGTAGCGGTAAGTGGTGTGTTGGTTCGAGAAGAACAAGGTACACAATTTCCTATATATTACGTAAGTCGGACCTAAGATATGTTGAAACCACGTATCCGCACTTAGAAAAACTAGCTCTTGCATTAGTAAGTGCATCTAGAAAATTGAAACCTTACTTTCAGTGCCATCCTATATGTGTTTTAACTACATATCCTCTTGGAAACATCTTGCATAAGCCCGAATTATCAGGCCGATTGGCCAAATGGGCCATCGAACTAGGAGGGTATGATATCGAGTATCAAACCCCAACGAGCATCAAGTCTCAAATTTTGGCGGACTTCGTGGCTGATTTTACGCCTGCCCTCGTGCCCGAGGTAGAAAAAGAACTCTTGTTAAAAACGGGCACATCATCGAGGGTATGGACTCTTTTTACTGATGGAGCCTCGAATGTGAAAGGGTCTAGGCTCGGCATAGTTCTAAAACCACATACGAGCAGCATAATTAGACAATCTATAAAAACTTCGAAGTTGACTAACAATGAAGCCGAGTATGAGGCCATGATTGCATATCTAGAACTAGCCAAAGGCCTAGGAGCAGAGGTCATCGAAGCAAAATGTGACTCTCTTCTGGTTGTAAACGAAGTAAATGGGAGCTTCAAGGTTCGAGAATATGGGATGCAAAGACACTTACACAAGATTCAAGTGACATTGCATCGCTTCAAAGAGTGGACCCTGGTTCACATACCTCGAGAACAAAACAGCGAGGCCGGTGCACTCACAAATCTGAGATCGTCTGTCGAAGAAGATGAAATACTCCCGAGGACTGTTGTACAACTATCCAAATTGGTGATCGAAGAAGTCCATGCCGAAATCAACTCAACAAATCTAACATGAGATTGGAGGACAAGTACATTGACTACATGAAACATGGGAAACTCCCCACAGATCCAAAAGAATCGAGGGCCTTTCGAGCCAAAGCAGCTCGATTTTCACTCGACGAGAATGGAACACTATATAGAAGGACCTTCGACGGACCATTAGCAGTATGCTTGGGACTGGGGGACACCGACTATGTGCTTCGAGAAATCCACAAAGGAACTTGTGGAAACCACTTCGGTGTCGATTCTTTAGTCGGAAGGTGATTAGAGCAGGTTACTATTGGGATAGCATGGAAAAGGACACCAAGGAATTCGTTCGAAGATGTGAAAAATGCCAAATATTTTCACCACTGATTCATCAACCAGGGTGAATAACTACACTCAGTCCTATCCCCGTGGACATTCACGAAATGGGGGATGGACATCGTCGGCCCCTTACCAACGTCGTCAGGTAAAGCTAGATTTATTTTATTTATGACTGAATACTTCTCGAAATGGGTAGAATCACAGGCCTTCGAGAAGATAAGAGAAAAAGAAGTCATCAACTTCATATGGGATCACATCATATGCCGATTCGGAATCCCCTCCAAGATTACATGTGATAAGGGGAAGCAGTTCATCGGCAGCGAGGTGACGAAATTCCTCGAGGATCACAAAACAAAAAGGATCCTCTCAACGCCTTACCACTCAAGTGCAAATGGTCAGGACGAGTCCACAAACAAAACTATCATTCAAAACTTAAAGAAGAGGTTAGAGAATGTAATGGGGAAATGGAGAGAAGTGCTGCCAGAGGTACTATGGGTTTATCAAACAACCTCGAAGTCAAGCACAGGGGAGACCCCGTTCTATCTGGTATATGGGTCCGAGGCGCTGATACCAGTCGAGGTCGGAGAGCCAAGTTCCATATTTCAGCATGTCATCGAGGAATCAAACAACAAGGTCATGAACACCGCCTTCGACCTACTAGATGAAAAGCGCGAGGCCGTACTGGTCTGAATGGCCACTCAAAAACAAAGGATCGAAAGATACTACAACATAAGAGCAAACCTCCAATACTTTGGAGTCGGGGACTTAGTACTAAGGAAAGTCACCCTCAACACTCGAAACCCAAGAAAAGGGAAACTAGGCCCTAGTTGGGAAGGATTGTACCACGTCCTCGAAGTAGTAGGCAAAGGATCCTACAAATTTGGCACCATGGAAGGCGAGCAACTACCAAGAAATTGGAACATATCGATTCTCAAACGCTATTATTCCTAAGATCGGGTTTTATCCCAAATGGGTTTTACCGGAAAGGTTTTCAATGAGGCAACATCTATATGCTACCTAAGGAAAACTCATCAAGTATTCAAGGCTTTTTTTCAATCAACCTCGAATACTGGAGGGCATCACCCTCTGAGGTTACCTTTTCAAAGAAACCAAGTTATGCCAAAGAGGGCCTCGATAGGAGAATGTTGTATCAAGCCAAACATTCAAATAAACCGTGTCCGTGTAGAATAGTCGAGCCCCCAATGGCAAAAACATGTACGCATGTATCAAATAATCGAAGAAGCATCCTTGTTCATCAAAACACTTTGTGCCTCAAAGAAGTTTACTATTCTTGCATGAAACGGCTCAGGGGCCAAATACTCCCGAACACTCGAGGACTGTCATCGACAGTCAACTTAACGAGTCATCAAGGACCTGAGCTCATAAGACCTCAATGAGACAATATCGAATCTATAAGACCTCAATGAGGCAATATCAAATCTATAAGACCTCAATGAGGCAATATCGAATCTATAAGACCTCAATGAGGCATACTCAAACTTATAAGACCTTAAAAAGGCATAACCCCGATATTAAGGCCAAGGCTATATATTCGAACTTGTAAGACCCCTAAAAAGGCATACCCTCGATATAGAGGCCGAGGTCAACTCACTCGGGGAATAAAATCTACGACCTAATATAAAGACTACGGTCATATGAAAAGGCTACGGCCGAAGTAATGTGGCTCGGAGACGTCCGACTTCCGCCATAAAATCTGAAGGCCTTCAAACACTTCAAAAAACCAGTTAATCAGGCTACCCTTGGCATAAGAAAAGGAGCTTCGATAATATCAGCTCCGAACAATGAAAAGGCTTCAAAAAAATCAGCCTTCAATATAAAGGCTTCGAAAAATCAGCCTTCGAGAGAACCTCACGAGGTACTCAATTATCGTCACATATCGACTTATAATCGAGGTTCCTGTTTGAGCCGCCGAAGAGTCGGACGAACACAAAACATGCCAAGGCATAACAAAACTTTAAAAGTCTTTAGCTAGAACGGGGGAAAATTATAGCCATATTATAGGTCGAATTGACCCAATCTAAAAAGACCCTAAGGGCCGATCGAAAGAGCCTAAGGGCCAAATTGAAAATAGCCTAAGGGCCACTGTTTTAAAACCTAAAAGACGATACCTAAAAAGCTCAAAGACCAAAGCACACTGTGCTCGAGGCCTCATCTTAGTTCAAGCTCAAAAGTCCCGAGTCAAAGCATAACTTGAGGATCGTACCCTAAACGGACAACTATTATCGATTATTCATCAAGCACAAAAACCTAAGGGTTTCTATTTTAAGTCCAACATATCGACTAATCATCGGCAAGCATCAAATTTCATCACAAAAGTAAAGGCAAAGACAAGATGGAAATTTAGACGAAGAAAAATCAAAGGATTCCTTTCATATACAAATCATGTTCACAAACTAATATTTACAAAGCTCCTACACGGAACCCTTACACACACGGAGCCCTTACACAAAAAAGATGGAAAACAAAAAAAGCCTAATGTACCGCCTGGGTCACTTGATCGAAAAAAAGTCCCTCAGGAGTTGTGCCCTCGACAGCTTGGCCCTCGGCCCCTTGGTCATCAACGGCCTCTTCCCCCTCGAGGACTTCGTCTTCATCTTCGTCATTTTCAGAGCCACTAGTTGAATCCTCGTCAGAAGTGAGCAAGGTTGCCGATTCTTCTTCTAGGGCTTTCACTTTCTCGATCTCGGCAGATAGATCAAAACCCTTCGCATATACCTCCTCGAGAGCCTGCCTTCGAGACTCCAATCGAGCATGTTCAACGGCATGAGATAGCTTAAGCCCAGCCTCAGCAGACACCTTCCTATCCCGAGCATTTGCAGCTGCATCGTCATCCCGATACGAGGCTATGAGTTCATCAATCTCGAACTTAATCTTAGATAACTCAGCAGTTGACTCAACATGAAGATACTTGTATTTGCGGCTCTCTCCCTTCGCACTCCGAAGTTGATACTCAGCCGAAGTGAGTTTCTCTTGGAGAGTATCTTTCTCGGAGGCTACCTCTTCTATGCGGTTCTTCAGCCCGAGGACCTCAGCATTTTTGGCCTCAAGCTCCTCTCGGAGTTTCCCCACTATGTCATCCTTCTCCTTGAGCTTCAAGAATCATGTTAAGGCATTAAACACTAAAGTTGAATAAGCATAAAAGTAGGCCCACGAAGGCTTTATTACCTGCTCATCGAGATCGGCCCGTTCTCGAGACATCTTCTCCAAATATGCTCGAAGGTCATTCAGTTCCGCCTCCTTTTTGGCGTAAAGGGATTTGAGCTCATCTGACTCCGACGTGAGCCCCCTATACTCTTCTTCGCAGTGGGCCAGCTCGGTTTGTGATTTGGAAAAATCTTGATTGTAGAGCATCAAGGCCTAAAAACATAAAGGAAAGAAGTCATAAAAGCAAGAATCAAAACTCAAAATAAAGTTGTTAAGTCAAGAGGTTACCTGTTTTCGAAGCTTCTCAGCTTCTTCGAAAATGAACGAGGCGTTAAGGTCGGGGATTTCTTCAACCCCGGAAAAGTATCCTTCAAACATATCATTCTCTCTATGGAACGCCCCCACGTCGGGAGTCTCTATATTTTGGGCATCCTGTATTTTCCCTAGAGAGAATGACGGGCCTGGCGAAGAATCATCTACATTAATGACCCTAAACGGGTCAATCGAGGCCTTCTCTCTCCTTCAGGGAGCTTCAGAGCTGCGTTCCCCAAGTTCATCAACCAAACGCCCTTCAGCTAGAGGCATATTTTGGTTTTTGGTCGGTTCAGGGACTTCGTTTGACCCACCCTCGAGAATCTCTTCAGCTCGAGGTGGGCCTGCATTGGCAATATCTGGTTCAACAGCCTTCAACTCGATAACCGTCGGCTCGGCAGGCTTAAAAGCGACAGTGCTTCCTCTTCCCCTAAGTACTAGCGGGCAGTCATCATTCTCTTCATCCTCACCACGAAGACTCTCAGACACTTCCGGAGTTAAGGCAACTGAATCGGCTTTAGGCTTTTGAACTTTGGCCTTTATAGGCTTCGAGGACTCAGCTGGTGACTTTTTCTTTCTTTTCTTCTCCTTAGCAGGCTTTGGAGTGTCTACTTCTCCAAGAGAGGGCTCCCTCATCAAAACGCCTCTCCAAGGCCTACATAAGTACAAAGGTTGGGAATACTATCGAGAGATATTTTTTCTAAGGAATTCAAATATGTCGGAAATAAAACTCACTATGGTTTTTGGCCTGCCATCGGGTTTTGGACAAATCACGCGACACGCACTTAACATAGGGAGAGGTCGAATCTAGTTGTCGAACCCAGCCCGGGAGATCCTTGACCGCGCCAGGGTACCACTCGACAGCTGCATCATCGAAGGGAGTAGGTTCAAAGGGTAGGAAAATTTTCTGATTAATGAAACATGTTTACTTATGATTCATATTCCATTCCTCAGGTAATGGAATCTTCTCAGCAAGGATCAGGTCCGAGGTCCTGACTCGGACAAAGTGGCTCATCTACCCTCGGTCCTTGTCCTCATCGATGCTAGCAAAGAAGGCCTTCGAAGATCGACGCTGCCGCTTAATCAGGCCACCTCGATAAAGTCGGGGGCGATACAGTCTAATCAGATCATCGAGGGTAAAAGTCATCCCCTCGACCATGTTTGGAAAATACCTAATTAGGTATACAATTAGCCAGCATGATGGATAGATTTGACCAAGCATCACCCAATATTGTCTGCAGAAATCGAGGATCACTGGGTCTATCGGTGGTGAAGATGGCTCTACCGGACGTAAGGTGAAAGGATATGTGTACACACTAAGGAAACCAGCTTTGTGTATGGTTATGTCTTCCTCAGGTGACGGAATCTCCACTTGTACCGCCTCCCCCCCAATGACAGTCGATCTTCACTTTCTCAGTTTCAATTATCAAACTGATATATCGAGACATAGGTTCACATCGTCCCGCTATCGGAAGGTTTTTCGACCTTGAAATCAGAGGATGTTTCACAAGGTCCGAGGATGCACTCCTCAACACGAGGAGGTACTAATGCTTTGATTTTAGACGAGCGTGATGAAGAAGGGGCTCTCCTTTTGGGGAACAATCTTAGAAGTCTTTGCCATTTTTGCTATAAAAATTTCAGAAGAAGAGGAATAAATTGGTTGAGAGATGAACACAGAAAAGAAGCAAGCATATAAAAGAGTTGATCAAGGTTTGAAGATGTTGTGAAAAGTAAAAGTTTAAGGAGTGAAGGTGTCACGGCCCAATCTATGGGTCGCGACGGGCACCCGGTACCTTACGCAACCGAGTACCAACATAACAAATATTTCTTATCATACTATCATGGGTAAATCTTCCAAAATGGTCATCATTACATAATCGAAATAAAACATAAGGGAATGCTAGACATAGGACGACCTAACATGATATAGAAACTTATACATGTGACATACGCGCCTATAAGGCTGACATGACCATTTGTAAACTCAAAACATAGGCCGACAAGGACATACAAGTATCCATATGCCTGACATTTTTCTACAAGACTCTAAGAGTACATGAACATCAAAAAGGTCAGGACAGGGCCCCGCCATACCAGTCAATGCATGTCCCAATCATACTGACCAAATAGGCAACTCAGGAGAAAGTGGAGTGCAACAACACCTTCCGCTGAGGTGATAGCCTATTAGGAGGGCTGTCAACCTGTCTATCGGGACCTGCGGGCATGAAACGCATTGTCCACATGTAAAAGGGACGTCAGTACGAATAAAGTGCTGAGTATGCAAGTCAGAAAAGCATAACTAAGAACAGTAACGTAAAGAGAGATGTAGGAGATACAACCTGTAGCATCTGAGAGATAGTGACATGAAATGTGTGATACATATATATACATAATCTTTTAAAAACATCCGCCTCTGTGGGCATCATCATCATCATATCATACCCGACCTCGAAGAGGGCTCGGTAGAATCGTACCCGGCCATGTGGAGCTCGGTAAACCCAATTGATCTATGGTTGCACAATAGGAGTCGTACCTGTCCGACTATAGCGCGGATCGGTAGAGTAAAATAGATACTATATATAATGTATGTTGGACTCATGGAATCACGCTCTAAACCTTTCCAAGTGACGTAAGGTAGTTGCACCTTCGATTAACATTATGGACATCATACCATCATTATGAACTTCACTAGGATTCAAGGACCATACATACTTTCTTAGAATAACTTTATAAGAAAATAACAACATGGACAACCTTAGTTTCTAAGAGTAGATTCGTTATGAAATATCATAATATGTACATTCGTTTCACTTTAGATCATGCCAAAAGAAAAAAGGAAGTGACTTAACATACCTTATCACAATATTTCCACTACCCAAGTTGAACTCGCCTCTTCGCACCTTAATTTACAACAATGATAATAATACTATCATTAAGTTACAAAAGATACAACTATCGCACAACGAACGAAAAGCTTATTTTGTATAAAAATGGGCAGCATCTCCCCTATTATCCTTACTTCATCCAAATTCAAGATAACACCAACAACATAAGAACACAACAACAACAACATATATACATTATTTTCCAGCCTTATATCCACCACAAAATACAACAAAACATCCCAACACACGGCAATCTCTTTATACACAAAACGACCACCGTAGTAGTGTCAAACGACCCAGAAATGTTACGACGAACGACCATCCCACCACCCTACATATATATGGTTTTTCTCCACACCCTTCCTCCTACAAAACTCCACAAAACAGTAGTAAAATATGCATCCCAACATTAACACAAAAGAGTCCACAAAACAGTGCGCTATAAGTCAAATAACTCGAACTCACCGCTTCCGATCACCGTCCCGTGAGTTCTAACTATTAGGAAACACATTTATCAACCTTCCTTGATATTTAAACACTTAAATACAGATATTAGACGTTTTTTAACTATGAATTACCTTCCAAAACTCTAACTACAAAGAAAAATGAGAGGCGGTATAAGGACACTTATGTCGTAGGGATCGTTTTGATGTTATCGCTTCTCGATTTCATGACCGGGATGATAATCTTCTTTGAAACCCTAGAAGAGAGCTTAAGGATATGTTTATGGGTGTTCTCTGGTCGTGTTATGCTGAAAAGGGAAGAGAAATCCGATGGAAGACTTATATATATCAACTTTTGAAAAGTCAAAGAGGTGCTAGCTTGGCACCCTAGCATTGGACTATCTTCCGACGCTTATAACTTCTTATACGGATGTCGTATGAATGAACGGTTAAGAGACATGGAAACTAAATTAAAAGATATTCAATTTAGTATATAATATGTCCCAATAAAACCTCATATATCACACGAAATGTATTACTCAAAAAGCTTTAGTGAACCACCTACTTGTCACTTATGATGTCTACGCAGTCTCGCAAAACTACAAATATATCTCTACTCCTATGTCGTATCGAAGAAAGGTTAAATGCATTATAAACTAGACTCGGGGATCTTAAATTTGGTATGTATATCTTCCCCTAAATCCAAGTATATTGGGAGAAAATCTCAGCTACATTTGACCTAAGTTTCAACAAATTTATGAATGTAACTTGTGAAGACCTTTGCCAACTTTTGTTCCACAACTTGCTTGAATTCAAAACGTAGCACACAACTATCATACGACAAAATTAACTCATAGAATAAACTCCTTATAATTTAATGAACCATAGTCTCACCCTAAAGTATATCTTATAACATTCCAAACTTGTCGACTTTCGACGAAACTTATTTTCTTCAATTGGTTTAGCTTCTAAGTTTTCCAACCCTCTTGGTAATCGTCATTCATGATCTTAAATATTTGTAGCCTCCAAGTTAACATGATTAACTTACTTTATGTACTTTCAAAGGAGATCTCATTTCTGAGCTTAAATCAATTGACTAATGACGTACTCTCACGTACGAAAATATGGGGTGTAACAGAAGGATAGGAGTATTTATAGGCGTCAGTATGCGTATTGGAGAAAACAAAAGGATGGCCAACTGTCGTTATCGATTTACGATTTTTCGAGAACCGTGCAAGCGTGGCCTTTTCACGTCCTTTATGTCACATCAATCACTGACCTCACGTGACTGATGTCATGATGGGAACATCGAAGAGTCAAAGAATTCAAATCGTTTCTTATCATTTCATTCTAAGAAACGCAGGAACTATCTGTATACGGTCAATACTAGGGACCCCGATATCGAGGCCTCTATGGCATGCTGAGCCCAATCTCGAGAGGCTCGAAGTAGAAGTTTAAAGTTCGACCCCGAAGTGCATACATCGAGAAAGTATATCAAAGGACCGTAGCGTCCTACCTCAAAGCAGTGTAAAATTTATGATCGTCATGGAAAGATGGGAAACTCCTAAGGACACGTGGTCAAGGTTGATAAGGTGTGCAAGAGATAGTACAAATCCGTACTAGGCCGTTATACAGCTGTATCAATAGCATTTCTTTGTAATAATTAGACTTGTACTATGTTGGGATTCTCCCCTCCTATATAAAGGGGACCCCAATCATTCTTGTAATACACAACATTTACTGCAATAGAACATTCTCTGTTTTTTTGTGCTCAACACTGTCTCTCAGCTTTATTGCCCCTTATTTAGTGTTCTTCATTTATTGCTATAATCTGACCTCGAGGTTCCCAGCCCCAGTGAGGCTCAGTCTTGTGACAAACTTTGTTTGCTTATCTCGTTTTCCTTACTACATTCATTACTTCTTGATTATTAACTAATATTGGAATAAATCACATATTTTTAGAACCATAATTTAATATATTGTTAATACCATTTTCAAGGTAAACATTAGTAAAGACTAAATAATGCTAATCCTAAACAAATAAAACCTAAAGAATCGTAAACTTGAATAAAGTTATCTCCAATAAAAATGGTGATACACGACAGTTTTGGTTTTATCCCCAAAAATAAAATAAAAAATTAGTAGTGATTACAATTAACGTCATACATGCAAAAATCCTAACTGAGGTCGTAATGGCGCCTAACAGCGGGGTCAGGCAAGCCGACTCTTAAGTTATTAAAGGTTCCTTCTTATTAGTTTAAACACTTTAAAATATACTCGATTTTTAAAAGTTAAAACGTTATTTGACAAAGATAAGTAGCCAGTTTTTAATCGAAACAGTCATGATGAGGAATGAGCCAATATGTATAGATACAGACCCATAAACCAAAATAACAACTACGTGTGTGCCAGGAACTAGTGTCACAAGTTCTACGGGCATACTAACAGAATATACAGAACAAAATATACAATCCCAATGTCTGAAAGGAATAGACGGGAAATAAGCAAAAGTAACTTCAAGGTGCCGCCGAGGATCGTCAGGAGAAGAAGCTCACCGTGAAGTCGGGTCCAGCTGAGATCAGAATCGAGATCCGGTCTGATAACCAGATGCACCAGCCTCAGAACCTGTACAATTAAGTACAGAAGTGCAGCATGAGTACATAAATATGTACCCAGTGAGTATCCCGCCTAACCTCGAAGAGGTAGTGACGAGAGGTAGACGTGATACTTACTAGGGTCAACATTTTGTAAATAACATGATTTAATAGGAACTAGGCAGGCATAACAGTCGTAGAAATCACAAGGAGATAAATCATCAAGTATAGTTGTATTTACCTTTGCATGTCAAATTACACTAGCACATAATGTACTAAATTCCCTTGTTAACATGAACCAGTTTGTACAATTACAATAAATTCCAGTAAATCACACAGCACATTAGGCCGGACATGTACGACCGAAACGTCACGAAAAATAAATGTGCATTGCCGAGGGTCGAACGACTCAAACCATAGATGCATCTATTACCCCGCTCGCGAATCGAACATGTGACGCGGTTGACATAATAGTAGTGCTATTCCGTTCATGAATCATACATGTGAAGCGGTGCCGCATACATACATAAAATTATCAATTTTCAGGTAATTATCAGAGATTATTCTTTAAGGCAAGAACCTAAGCAATATATCATGGATCAAAACTTACTAATATTCTCATGCCAAATCAAGGATAGTAAGCAATTCAATATGCGTTTAGGAATACACGTAAGGCACATATAAGCATGCTCGTGAGTCCTAGAACTACCCAATATAACATAGTAGTAGCTACGCACGGACTTTCGTCACTTCGTGTGTGGGTATCCCCCGCAAATAAGGACATGCAATTATTTATAGTCACCTATGGGGACAATTCCCCCTTACAAAGTTATAAAGGAGACTCACCTCGCGTCGAACCTACTTCCCGGACCAAGAACGCGCCCGAAACTCCGAACTCTACACCCGAGGACTCGAAACTAGCCAAATGTTATACAAATTCATTAATTTATGCTCAAAATATTGAAATTCTCCTACTTATTTAGTAAATTTCCCATTCTGGAAGAAATTCTAAAATCCAACCCCGGGCCCACATGCTCGAATTCCACAAATTCTCGAAGAAAACACTCACCCATAGCCTAAGGATCATTAATATACTATTTCTACTTGATTTCATTGCTAATTCACGGATAAATTCTCAAATTATCGAAAGCCCTAGGTTACTACCTCATTCTTGAATTTTCACTAATTTAGGTAGTTAATTAAGCTAGTGGTTCATGCATGAAGCTAATATTAGAGTGGAATTTACTTACCTTCAATAACCAGGTCATTTGCCCCTCTAAAATGGTGGAAATCACCCCAAGGAAAAAGAAGAAGATAAGTGAAATGAATTATTCCCGTGTATAAAAACACACTGTCTGAATAGCGTTTCCGCACCTGCGGCTCGAGGACCGCACCTACGAGCTTTTGCGGCTTGAATTTTCACTAATTTAGGTAGTTAATTAAGCTAGTGGTTCATGCATGGACTAGGATGCCTGGGGGCGCACCTACGGAGTGGAGACTGCACCTGCGGCTCCGCTCCTGCGGTGTTTTATCCGCACCTGTGAGAATTGGCCTGACCACTGGGGGTCGCACCTTAGAGTCTAGTACCACAGGAGCGGGCCCGCACCTGCGACTGGGCAACCGCACATGCGGTCACACCAGAACAGGTGCACCAGCAGCTATTGCAGCTGGTTTTTGGCCTCGTGTGGTGTCCGAGAGGCACCTGGGCCCACCCGATCCGCCGTACAAATATACAAACAAGTCCCAAATCATAATACGGACTCGCTCGAGCCTTCGGAACACCCAAAACAAACGCTAAAACTCAAAATCACACCTCAAAACCCCTAGAACCAAACTTAGGAACTTTAAGTTTTCTAGACTTCGCTAACAACGCGCCGAAATGACCTATACTACTCGGAATGACACCAAATTTTGCAGGCAAGTCATAAATGACATAACGGAAATATTCCCGATCTCGGAATTCCGTTCGGACCTCGATATCACAAAAACACGTCCCAAACCATAATAGGAACTTAAGGAACTCTTAATTCAATATTGGGTGCCGAAACGCTCTCGGGTCATCAGAAACCCATCACGAACCTACGCACAGGTCCAGAATCATCATATGAAGCTACCGGAATCGGCGAAACTCGATTCCGAGGTCGTTTACTAAAAAAAATGACCGAAGTCAAACCTGGCCTTAAAGGCCAACCTTAAGGAACCAAATATATCTATAGCACTCTAAACACCTCCGAAACCTCGGGCCACCAGTCCCTGCAAGTCATAAATAATAATAAGCCGCTATAGAAGGTTTCACTTAGGGGAACAGGGTCCAATAACGCAAAACGACCGGTCAGGTCGTTACATAAGCTATTCAGCGTATCTAAGTTTTTCAGTAGCATGATGTGCATATTTTTCTTCAAAATTAAACTATATACAATGCTAGATCAATTTTAACTTAGTCTATTATATATACCTTGATAAACATACGTAAGAAATAATAAACTTGACAACAAACATGTATAATAGAAGGTCATTTGGTATTAAAGTATTTAAGTATTCTTTTTGGCAGTAATTATTGATATTATTTTCTACCGAGTCAAAAGCTGAAAATATTTTATTTTTACTATAAAATTTTACAATCAATTATCTATTTAATTGATCAATATATTCATTTCTGCTAGCTAAGATATTCTCTTATTCTATTGTGCGATTTGCACAAATTGCATTTTAATCTAATGATAGAAATATTTCTCTTATTAATGCACTAACATTACCATTGGGATTGATAACCAAGTGTTCAGAAAGAATCAAATCATCTTTTATTGGATGCTCTTCTTCGTTTCCGACACAAAGCAAGAGGAGACTGAATACTGGATCTGTTCTTACTTTATATTTCTTGTCAGTTGAATCTTATTCATTTAAGGTCAGAAGTATAACTTTGGCAAGATAGCTTTTACAGTCTCTGCTTTTGTCGATTTTGGAATCGCTGGTAGTACTTGACAGAAATCACCTCTCAAACCATTAATTTACCACCAAACGGTTCATTAATATCCAATATATCTCTAGAAATCTAGGCAATTATTTCGATCGTTTGACACTTAGCCCTAAGTGATTCATCCTATATTATCAATTTTGCTTTCCTAAATTTAGCACCATTGCTTTACTTTGATATATTTGTGATGGTTATTTAATTGTTTGAAGAAGTATATCAAATCTAAAGTGGGTGGCCTCATAATAAAATTATTGTTAGTACACTACTTGCTATTATTGCTAATAGTGTCATGCCTCTTTTGCAAGTAATGCATGACAAAGAAACACTATTTCAATTCTACTGCAGGCATCTACAATGTCACGACCCGAATTTTCCACCGTTGGTACCGTGATGGCGCCTAACATTGAACCCTCTAGGCAAGCCAACGTTACTGATTAATTACCTTATTCCTTCACCTCTAACAGTTTACCAGACTTTATAATAAAGTCACAAAATTTAGAATATACGTTAATAACATGATTCATCATTTTGATATAATACTAATACGAAATCCAGAACAAAAGTACTCCCAGAACAGGTGTCACAATCTCGCGGACTATCTATGAATACTACAAATAGAATTATGAATAAAATATAAATACACATATGTCTCAGAAGTAAGTAAGAACAAAATAGAAATTAAATAGGAGGGGACGCCAAGGCCTGCGGACATCTGCAGAACTACCTCGGAATCTCTGTTGGACTGAAGGCAGCAACCCTGATCTAAGGTCCGAAGAGTCCAGTACCGGGATCTGCACAAAAGTGCAGAGTGTAGCATCAGTACAACCGACCCCATGTACTGAGTAAGTGATGGGTCTAACCTCAGCGAAGTAGTGACGAGGCTAGGACACGACAACCAAAACAAACCTGTGCAGTTTAATAGTATATGGAGAAAATAATATAACGAGAAATAAGCAGCTAAGCATAAAGGAAAGAGGAACATGCTGAGGGGAGGAAATATCAAATAATTGAAATAACGAGATAAGGCACAAATTAGATATCTATTTAAGCAACAGAAATAGTAATACAAAATAAGTGCACGGCATCACCCTTCGTGATTTTACTCTCGTCCTCACCATCATAACCAATATATTTAGCACGACATCACCCTTCGTGCTTTTACCTCACATAATCATGGCACGGCATTATCCTTCGTGCATTATCACTCATATCATGGCACGACATCACCCTTCGTGCTTTCTCACTCTTCCTCACCCAAACACATCAAATGACAGAAATCCAACAAGGAAATTAATAGAGTAAATAAAATTAAAACAATAATGTCCCGACAAGGGAGCCAACAGTGGAATCAATACCATCCCGGTAAGGGAAAAACAACTATAACCAATCTCACTTAGTGCATAACTTCACATAAACATCTTTAACTGAAATCAATACTTAACACATTTCAATATCAAGGAATTTCCACCAACATGGATAGCTATAAAGTGAAACTCAAGTATTACTTAACAAAAAACCACATAAATCACAATATTCGACTCACGGGCATACTTGACCCCAACGTATAGGTACTCGTCACCTCACATATACGTTGAACATGCTACTTACACATAGAAAATAGGACACAACACCTATTCCCTCAAGCTAAGGTTAAGCCAAACACTTACCTTTGATTCCACGACCAACTCAAGCCTCAATTACCGCTTTCCCCTTAGAATTCCTCTCCAATTCAATTGTATCTAGACATAATTAGCTTAATAATATCAATAAATTCTAAATAATTCAACCCTAATGCTTAATTATGAATTTTCTATCATTTTTCCTAAAAAGCCAAAAATCGACTCCGGCCCCGCTTGGTCAAAACTCGAGGTTCGGACCAAAACTTGATCATCCATTCACTCACGAGCCCGAATATGTAATTAGTTTCGAAATTCGGCCTCAAAACGAGGTCTAAATTCCAATTATTCAAAAAGCCCTAACTCTACTGAAATCCCCAATTTCCTACCCTTAAAACCCTCGGATTCTTGATGATAATTGATGAAAAACATTAGGAAGTTGAAGGAAATTAGTTAGTGGACACTTACCTATGATTTGGGAAGAAAATATCTTGAGAAAATCGCCCTTGGTCTTCTATTTTTGTGAAGTGAAAATGAAATTGGATGAAGCTCTAACTTAAACACACTACCCGACCCCTGCACCTGCGCTTACCCATGTGTGGAAAAACGATTGCACCTGCAGAAATGGGCAAGGCCACTGAGGGCCGCACCTGCGGAGGTGTATCCGCTTCTGCGGAATTTTTGTCGCACCTGCGGAAAGGGGGCTGGCTGGGCTGGACCGCACCTGCAGCCCTAGGCTCGCAGGTGCGGGCACACCAGAACTGGTGCATGCACAAGCAGTGATTTTCCAATTCTAAACACCCCAGAACCTACTCAAAACTCACCCGAGCCCTCGGGGCTCCAAACTAAACATGTACACAACCTTAAAAACATCCTACGGACTTACTCGTGCGTTCAAATTGCCAAAGCAACATCTTAAACAACGAAATTAGCATAGAATTCAAAGAAAAATCTCAAAACTTTCAATGTTTCAAATTTCACAACTACGGGTCCGAATCACGTCAAATGACCTCCGTTTCTTACCAAATTTTACAGGCACCACAAATTCTATATTAAACCTGTACCGAGCTCCAGAACCAAAATACGGGCATGATACCATCAATTTCAAACTGATCAAATTTCCAAAGACTCTTATAAATTCAGTAAAACAATTTCTTTCAAAAATTCATTTCTCGGGATTGGGACCTCGGAATTCAATTCCGGTGTCACGACCCGAAATCCCACCTTCAGGCCGTGATGGCGTCTAACGTTGAACCCTCTAGACAAGCCAACGTTACTGGTTATTCTAATTTATTCCTTGGTTATGTAGCATCTAAAAAACGATGTACAAGAATAAATAGAAATAAGAATGCGGAAGATAAGAAATTCAACAACTTCAATAATAAATCTTACAAAATTTCCTTAAACATACCCTCACAACTGGTGTCACAATTTCACGGACAGTTTAAGATTTATTAAAAACATGAGTCTGAAATAAAAAAGTGTAGTTGTCTTGAAATACAAGATAAGACCGAAGGAAAGAAATAGATGGTAACGCCAAGGCCTGCAGACGCCTGCAGGACTACCTCGGTGTCACCGTGGACTAAAGCATATTCCCTCGCTCAATGTCCACTGGGTCCGGCTCCGTAATCTGCACAACATAAAGAAGTGCAGGTGTAGCATCAGTACAACCGACCACATGTACTAAGTAAGTGTCGAGCCTAACCTCGGCGAAGTAGTGACGAGGCTAGGACACGACAAATAATATCACCTGTGCAGTTTAAATAAAATGTAACAGGAAATAACCACAAGAAATAAACAGTAAGTAAAATAATAGGGAAACATGCTGGGGAAAAAGGATAGCAAATAATGAAATGACGGAACAAAGCAACAGTCCAAATATCCGAAAATAATAACGGGAATTAACAACACGAATTAAAGAGTGAAGAGAAACGGCACAGCATGTCCCCTCGTGCATATTTTTAGCATTACACGTCACGGTATGTCCCCTCGTGCATAACAATATAAAATATGGCACGGAATGTCCCCTCGTGCATAAAATAACATAAACATGGCACGGAATGTCCCCTTGTGCATCAAACATCAAATTCACGGCACGGAATGTCCCCTCATGGATATATATATCATCAACACGGCACGGGATGTCCCCTCGTGCATAATAATCATAAACTAGGCATGAAATGTCCCCTGGTGCAAAACAATATAAAATACGGCACGGAATGCCCCTCGTGCATAACAATATAAAATATGGCACGGAATGTCCCCTCATGCATAACAACATAAAAGCAACAGTTGGCATGAAAATCAACAATAAGAAACCTAAAATACACGGATATAATCAACAAGAATAATACCATCCCGGCAAGGGACGCAGCTATAACCAATCTTACACAAGTGTATAATCCAACATAATGTTCCTCAACCGATTAACTACTCAACCATACCCATAACTAAGAATCTCCACCAAATGAATAGCTATCAAATTGATACTAAACTCATAAACACAGTAAAAACCAATAAATATCATACAATTGCAAATATCCGACTCACTGTCATGCTCGACAACAACATATAGGTACTCGTCACCTCACCTATTGATGCGAGGCTAGAATTCATGGTTTGACATGTTATATGCCCTACATTTTATGTGCGTTAATGATAAAAAGACACTTTTTATGTGCATAATAGAGTCTATTTCATGTGTAGGTGAATTAGAGATGGAAACCGAGCTAAATAGATGAAAATACATCGAAAATATGCTCAGGAGGCTAGAAGGAGTGCACCTGGCGTTAGCCAGGCGTTAGGGTCCAAACGCCAGCCCTATCCTGGCCCATGTTTCAGTCAATTCCGAGTTTTGACAAGTTTAAGAGTTTCCCGNCATGTCTAGCTAACTTATTTAATCTAGGGTTTTGGTAGAACCCGTTGGGGATGAATTTATTGCGATATTAATATATTTGGTTGATTATTCTCTATTTGTTCAACTACGTTCTTGTTGTAGTTAATTGAATGGCCATCAATTAGCTGTTCCTAATTATTTTGTATCTACTTGTGAGAGAGTGCACATTTAGGTAGTTGTTTGAACAACATCACTCCCGAAGTATAGACGAAAGTCA
>ML331061.1:0-26127 GCA_005239505.1 Nicotiana paniculata | reverse complement strand
GTTCGTTTCAGCCATGAACACCGCCTGGTTTCATGAGTGCTTAGAGAATGGGCCTTTACTTTTGTATTGGTAAAAAAGAGTTTCACACGTAAGCCAACTTTTGACAATTCAGCCAGTTGTGGACACAGGAGAACGCGACAACTGGATATGATTCTTTGAAGAGGTACGGAACAAAGAGGCATGATTCAATAAACCCTCGAGCTTATCAGCCACGGAAAACTCAACCTGATCAAAACAGGAAAGAGACACGATCAGAATGAATCTGGACAAAGCTACGAGTAGATTCAAGAACCCACAATTGATTACTCGTACGTTATGTAACTGTACCCCAATTAGCGTTATCTTTTGTAACGCCTCATTAATGTCATAATTAGTCATTAATGGGAAACCATAGCAAGAGTTGTACGTTATATCAAGGAATCTCCTATATAAGGGAGGGGAATACAACTTGTAAATGCATCTGATTCTCGAATACAATCTACTTTGCTTATCTATATTTCTGCAATATTGTCTATTATTCATTTTTCTCTATTTTCTTGATTATCAGTAACCTGTGTTCATCCTAGAAATAACTTTAGTCAAAAGATCTTATTCTTTGGTTAAACAAATTGGTTTTTGTTTACCAGGAATCTGATAATCTTTGTTTGCTTTTCAAGTGATATCCTTTGAACTATGTCGAACTCCAACGACAAAAACCAGCAAAGGAATGGAACCCCAGTTCCATTGCCTTCAGGAACCCCACGTGGTTCAAGGGAACATTCCCCAGAAAGATCCAATAACAACAATGGTGATAATGATCAAACGGTGGAACAAGATCGAGTAAAGCAAATGATTGCAGAGTTTGTGAGCCAAGCTTTGCAGGAATTTGCGAGGGGATTACCGGCAGCGTTTCCTGCACCACCAACACCACCCCCCAATAATACCATCACCATGAAAAATTCTCAATTTGGGTTGGACAAACTTAGGAAGGGGAGATACTCCTAATGAATCTCTCGAAGCGAGACCAGATATATCTAATAACTCAAAATTACAAAATTTACTGCTAACCATGCAGAAACAGATGAAGGAGCAGAACGATCGCATCGAACAAATTCCTAGAGTACCGCCTATTATCAAAGGCATTGATGTTGATAGGTATTATCAACAACCGTGGAAGCCAAGTGCGGCACCTTTGCCTATACCCAAGAAGTTTAAAATGCCTGACGTTCCCAAATATGATGGAACAACTGACCCACGTGATCATGTGACTGCTTTCACTACTAGAGTAAAAGGCAATGTCCTTAACAAAACAAGAGATTGAATCAGTCCTTGTCAAAAATTTTGGGGAAACACTTACCAAAGGAGCCCTAACCTGTGTCACGACCCAAATTCCTTCTGTTGGGTATCGTGATGGCACCTAGTCTTAGGGATTAGGTAAGCCTAGCAGTTACTGAATAACAACAAAAATAAAAGGAACACTAACAGTCTTGAAATAGAATCTCAAAAGAATATACAAACTTTTCCAAAATCGGTAGTACAAGTCATAAGCTCTACGAATCTTCTACAACTTTTAAGTACAACTGTTTTGAAGTAGATACAAAAGTATATGAATAATAGATACAAAGAAGGTGACTCTGACGCCTGCGAACGCAGCAACAGGTTACCTTGAGTCTCCTCGGCAATCATCCACACAACTACTACAATATATACCTGGATTTGCATACAATAATGTGCAAAAGTGTAGTATGAGCACACCACAGCGGTGCCCAGTAAGTATCAAGACTAACCTCGGTGGAGTAGTGACGAGGACTAGTCAAGATACCACTGGTCTACAAAATAAATAACATGAATATAGAAATGACCGAATGTTACATCTATCTAAGACTTATCAGGATAATCCACAACAATGGCAATATAAAGCGGAACGAAATTACAGAAATCAATCATGAAACATCACAAAAATACACAGAAAGATGGACAACAAAATAAGTTGAATCGAAAGGATACACAATACAATAGAGAACATCTATAACTCAACTCCATGTCGGTTTGTTCACATCGGGCCTTAGCCATTAACATCCATAACTGGTAGAAATCTTTAAACAACAGTTCATATGAAAAACTTTTGCAAATAAAATCATTTTAGTATGGAAGAGTTTACTTCGAAAACATACTTTCTCCAAAAGTAGATATAAGTATAATTAATAGAGAGAATTACGTAAAACATCTTTTCTTTCAAACTACGAAGCTTTCCAAAGAGGCTTTCCCAATAAATGACTTCCAAATATCATTTTAGTCAAAACTAATGCTTTTCAAATATACCTTCGATGTAAAAGTCATTCAAATATAATCATTTCAAAACCATTGCTTTTTCAATAATATTTTTCAATAAAATCCCTTGATAAAAATTCTCCTCAAGATTTATCCACCGGAACATAGTCCGCCACTCAGAAATTTCCATGCAGTACAGGAGGAATATCAAATCTTGCCAATAAATATAGTAAATAGCAAACAAGAACGACGGAAATAATAACGCATAAATACAGCATGGAATGTCCCTTCGTGCTAACATAACATAACATGGCACGGAATGTCCCCTCGTGCTAACATAACAGAACATGGCACAGAATTTTCTCTCGTATAACATAAACATGGCACGGAATGTCCCCTCGTGCTAAATAACATAAACATGGCACGAAATGTTCCCCTCGTGCTAAATAACATATCCATGGCACGGAATGTTTCCTCGTGTTAAATAACATAAACATGGCACGGAATGTTCCCTCGTGCTAAATATCATAAACATGACAAGTAATGTTCCCTCGTGCTAAATAACATAAACATGGCACGAAATGTTCCCTCGTGCTAAATATCATAAACATGGCACGGAATGTTCCCTCGTGCTAAATAACATAAACATGGCACGACATCACCCTTCGTGCTTTACACTCTTCCTCACCCAAACAATATCAAGAACAACAGTTTGGCAAGGAAAAACCAACAATATGACCCATAAATCACCACATCCCGGCAAGGGAGTCAACAATACAAACAATATCATTAACAACATAACCAGTAATATAAACCACAACATCCCAGCAAGGAAGTCAACAGTACAAACGATATCATTCACAACATAAACAGTAATAGGAACCATCACATCCCGGCAAGGGAGTCAACAATACAAACCATATCATTAACAGCATAGACAGTGACAGAAACCATAATATCCCGGCAAGGGAAACAACTATAACCAATCTCACCTAAACAGTTTACTTCACGGAATAACACTCAACTTAAAACAAAAGGCTCAATAATAGGCAACATCAAGGAAATACCAATAACATAAATGTCTACCAATTAGACCTAAGTGGCACTTAAGGGAATAGTCCTATAAATCACAATGTAAGACTCACGGGTATGCTTGACTCCAACAAATAAATGTTCCAACTGCGGCTAGTCAACTNGTAATATAAGAATCTACGAATCCTAAAAGGGCAATCTAATTGCAAATAAGTACGAGTACACACTCGTCACCTCGCATACTCGGACTACAATCAACAAGGAAGACTCAATCCTAAGGGGTAGTTTCCCCACACAAGGTTAGGCAAGATACTTACCTCAAAGACAACAACCCGATACTCAAAAATAGACTTCTCGGGCGGAAAGACCTCCAGACGGCTTACAATCAACTAAAATAACTTCAAAATACACATAAAACGTATAAGGAACGATTCCTAATAATAAAGCTTCAATCTTTACAAATTATATAAATCGACCCAAAAGTCGACCCCCAGACCCACACATCGGAACCCGACAAATTTTACAAATTCCGGTTACCCATTCCGATACGAGGTCACCCCTACTAAATCTATCCAATTCTGATATCATTTGGTCTTTCAAATCATGATTTTTTATTTTTGAAGTTTTCTTTCAAAAACCACAACTTCCTCAACCCAAAACACAATCTAAATGATGGAAACAAGAACTAATTCATGAAATATAATTAATTCTAGTGGAAGAACACTTACCCATTCGATTTTGTGAAAAACCCTCAAGGAATCGCCCAAAACCGAGTTCTAGAAGTCAAAATATGTATAAAATGGTGAAACCCCGATTTTGGAAAACTTATATTCTGCCCAGATGTTTAATGAATCGCGATAGCGGAACATTGATTGCGATCGCGGAGAAGAAAAGAAAGGCTACCTAGGCTTAAACTACTGCGATCTCAAGAGGAACAATTGCCACTGGCCAAAACGCTCTATGCGATTGCGAAGGCACGTGTGCGATCGCGTATGAGAAGTTATATGCTGCCCAAATTGCCACACTACACGATCACGAAGCGTGAAATGCGATCGTGTAGAAGAGATAACCGGATCTGCTGCTGGAACACTATGCGATCGCAATGATGTAGATGTGATCGCGATAAAAAAGAAAGTATACCTCTGCGATCGCAGTAGATTATTCGCGAACGCATTGAAGGAAAGTCTGGGCTGCTCAAAGAGGCACTATGCGATCGCGACTACTCCTATGCGATCGCATAGAAGGAAAGCAGAATGCAGGTTCAACAGTTCAAAATAGGGAAAATGGACCCGAAACCCATCTGAAACACACCCAAGACCTCGGGGATCAAAACCAAATATAAACACAAGCTCAAAAATATCATATGGACTTATTCGAGTAATCAAAACACCAAAATAACATCATAAGCATCGAATTAAACCTCAAAATCAATGAAATTTCTCAAAACTTCTTTAAACATCAAATTTTGTATTTTTTATCCGAATCACGTCAAACCAAGTCCGTTTATTAACTTCACAGATAACACATAGAAATCATATCGAACCTGTACCAGGCTCCGGAACCAAGATACAAGCCCGATATCACATGTTTCACATCAAATTTTATTTTCAAAAATCTTTATATTTTTCAGAAAACCATTTTTCGCTAAAAATTCATTTCTCGTACTTAGGACCTCGGAATCCGATTCCGGGCATACGCCCAAGTACCATATTTTTCTACGGACCCTACGGGACCGTCAAATCACAGGTCCGGGTCCGTTTACCAAAAATGTTGATCGAAGTCAATTTTATTCAAATTTCTAATACAAAATTATCATTTTTATCAGTTTTTCACATAAAGGCTTCCCGGCTACACGTCTGGGCTGCGCACAAAAATTGAGGTGATATAGAAGGAGGTTTTCACAACCTCGCAACATAGAATTAGCTAGAAAAATACAGGATGGCCTTTTGGGTCATCACAACCTGGTATTCTCTTCTCCCTGAAAATTCTATTGACTCTTTTGCTGAGCTTGCAGATTCATTTATAAAAGCACACTCTGGTGCACAAAAAGTTGAGAAAAGAATGGAAGACATATTTAAAATAAAACAAGGAGATACGGAACTACTCCGTGAGTTTGTAGACAGGTTTCAACGAGAAAGAATGCAATTACCCAGGGTGCCGGATAATTGGGCAGCCATGGCATTTGCAAGCAACCTAAACGACAAGAGCTGAGAAGCCACGAGATGACTTAAGGAAAGTCTAAGAGAATTCCCCACTACAACATGGAACGATGTATATAACCGGTATAGTACTAAACTCAGAATAGAGGAAGATATCATTGCTCGTTCAAGAGATGAAGATCATTCCAGATCCAGACGTCCTGGATCAGATAGAAGATCAGGTAAAAATAGGTACGATCCTTACCTAGGACCCACGGGACGTGATATTCGTCCCAGGTTCGAAAATACTAGGTCAGACTATAGACCACCAGGAAGATNATAATGATCATGGGCACAAGACTGCGGATTGCAGATTTTTACAAGGAGAAGTAGAAAATTTATTGAAACAGGGCTATTTAACAGAATTGTTTAGTGATAAAGGTAAACAGGCATATATGAGGAACAAGCAGGAGCCCCCAAAGACTCCTTCTCCAAAACGAACCGTCAACGTGATACACAGAGGTGAAGAAGTAAACGGAGTGGTCTGCAAAACAACCACAAAGTTCACAATTACACATGGAAAACAGGTTCTTGAAAATATGGAAGAGGATGATATAACCTTCGATGATGCAAATATCGGCGGATTAATGCTTCCTCACAACGATGCTCTGGTAATATCTTTACTTATTCATGACACTAACGTAAAAGGAGTGTTGATTGATCCAGGCAGTTCAGTCAATATCATTTTGCTAAGAGTCGTGGAAGAAATGCTATTGGGGAATCAAGTAATCCCAAGGGCACGAGTAATATCAGGGTTTGATAACTCTACGATTATAACAAAGGAGAAATTGAGCTTAGCAATTATGCTGAAAGGGTGATCAAAAGTACCAGGTTCCAAGCCATCGATACTGACATGGCTTAGAACGTAATCGTGGGAAAGCCATGGATCCACGACATGAAAGCAATACCCTCCACCTTGCATCAAGTAATTAAATTCCCTTCTGAATGGGGGATTCAGCAAATTAGAGGCGATCAACAAACCGCAAGAAATATAAACTTCGTGGTACACTATAACAAGAAAATAGAGGTGGAAGAATCACGAGATAAGGGAATCTCCCAAGTGGGTAACACCACCCAAACATGCATGGAAGAAATTGCTACCCAAATAGGTATGGAAGGTATTATTGTTGAAACAGGTACGAAAGAAAATACTTACGAGAAGGTGAATCAGGTTACCATGGAAGGTGCATTAGACCACACGGATGCAGATTCCAGACCGGACGTTATTCATGAACCAGAGGAAGACGAGCACATCAAAATAACTACGGAAGAGCTCGAAGCTGTTCCATTGTCCGAACAAGATCCTGAACAGAAAGTGTATATAGGCACGAGGCTGGGCCCCGGTCGAGGAGGTAAGTTAATTGATTATTTAAAGGCTAACGCAGACTGCTTTGCGTGGTCCCACTCAAATATACAAGCATCCCACCAGAAGTGATGACTCATAAACTAAATGAAGATCTATCCTTTGTACATGTTAAGAAGAAGAAAAGAAATCAAGAACCATTAAAGAACCAAGTGATCGACGAAGAGGTACAGAAACTCTTAAAGATTGGTTCGATACGAGAGGTAACGTACCCTAACTGGCTAGCAAACACCATGGTAGTACCTAAAAAGAATGGAAAATGGAGAGTATGCGTAGATTATACCGACTTAAATAAAGCATGCCCCAAAGATTCATTCCCATTACCACATATAGATAAAATGATTGATGCCACAGCAGGTCATGAATTATTAAGCTTTTTAGATGCATATTCTGGTTATAATCAGATTAAATGGATCCATCAGATGAGGAAAAAACTTCCTTCATTACAAACAAGGGGATTTACTGTTATAAAGTTATGTCTTTTGGCTTGAAAAATGCTGGAGCCACCTATCAAAGGTTAGTGACTAAAATGTTCCAAGAACATCTTGGAAAGACGATGGAAGTCTATATTGATGATATGTTGGTAAAATCAACACAATCAGAATACCATTTCCAGCATCTCTCTACTACTTTTGATATTTTACACAGGTATAATATGAAGCTAAATCCAGAAAAATGCGCTTTTGGAGTGCAATTAGGTAAATTTTTGGGTTTCCTTGCATCGAACAGAGGAATAGAGGTAAATCCCGCTCAAATTAAAGCTATAGAAGAAATACATGATATTTTAACGAATAAAAAGAAAGTTCAAAGACTGACATGGAGAATAGCAGCTTTGGGAAGATCTATTTCTAAGTCTTCCGAAAAAAGTTTTAAATTCTTCTCAGTTCTCAAAAAGCAGAATCAGTTCAAATAGATTGAAGAATGTCAGCAAGCGCTCAAAAATCTGAAGATTTATCTATCGAAACCACAGCTGATTTCAAAGCCAAAGGAAGGGGAAAATTGTACATATACCTGGTTGTTTCAGAAATTGTTGTAAGTGCAGTACTGGTAAGAGAAGAAAAAGGTAAGCAATCACCTATCTATTATGTAAGTAAAACTTTGCTAGATGCTGAGAATAGATATCCACATCTGAAAAAGTTAGCTTTAGCTTTAATAATGGCATCTAGAAAATTATGACCATGTTTTCAATGCCACCCAATCACCGTTGTGACTTCATATCCTTTAAGAAATATTCTACATAAATAGGAATTGTCAGGAAGATTAGCCAAGTGGGCCATAGAATTAAGTGAGCATGAAATAATCTATCAGCCTAGGACTGCAATTAAGTCTCAAATACTAGCTGATTTTGTTGCTGACTTTAGTAATAGCATTGTCCCTGAAGTAGAAAAAGAGTTACAACTTTTTAACGGTGCTAATCCGGGCCTATGGACCGTATTCACCAATGGATCTTCAAATATAAAAGGTGTCGGCTTAGGCATAGTCTTAATATCACCCATGGGTGAAAAGACACGGCAAGCTATCAAGTGTTATCCTATAACTAACAATGAAGCAGAGTACGAAGCTGTTATTGCAGGGCTTGAACTCGTACGGGAACTCTCAATCAAGCAAATTGTGATAAAAAGCGACTCCCAACTGGTAGTAAATCAGATACAAGGGACTTACATCGCTCGAGAGACTCGAATGCAACAGTATCTTGGAAAAGCACAAGATCTCGTGAGAGAATTCAAAACATGGAAGGTAATGCAAATACCTAGAGAGGAAAATGCAGAAGCAGATGCATTAGCTAACCTCCCAGCAGTCACGAAAGTAAAAAACAAAGACAATGCAATTGTCGTCCAACTATTTCATTCAATGATCGAGCAGGACAGGAATGAGGTAACTTTCAATAACTTAACCTAGGACTGGAGAAAGGAAATTCTTAATTTTTTGCAGAATGGCACCGTACCTGAAGACAGAAAATCAGCTCAAGCACTTCGCCGCAAAGCTGCACGGTACTGCCTTATTCGCAACTCACTTTATCGCAACATGTTCGGAGGACCCCTAGCTAAATGCCTCGGACCTAACCAAACGGAATTGTTGATGAAAGAAGTCCACGATGGACATTGTGGAAATCACTCAAGGGCGAGATCCTTAGTGAAAACCCTAATCAGAGCTGGATACTATTGGCCTAAGATGGAAGAATAAACCGATAAATTCGTATCCAAATGCGACAGGTGCCAAATGTTTGCCAATAACATGCATCGACCAGCGGAATTATTGCATCCAATAATATCCCCATGGCCTTTCATGAAATGGGGTGTGGACATAGTGGGACCTCTTCCCACAGCTAAAGGACATGTACGATTTTTGCTCATGCTAACCGACTATTTTACAAAATGGGTAAAGGCATAAGCGTTCAAACAAGTGCGAGAAAAGGAAGTTAAAAGCTTCTTATGGCGAAACATAATATGCCGTTTTGGAATACCAAAGGAGATCATGTGCGATAATGGCCCACAATTCATAGGCTCGCAAATCACAGAATTCTTCGAAAGCTGGCAAATCAAATGGATCACTTCAACACCATACCACCCCGTGGCTAATGGTCAAGCTAAGTCAACGAATAAGGTCATCATCAACAATCTAAAGAAGCGGTTGGATAAAGCCAAAGGAAACTGGCCTGATGAGTTACCAGCGGCATTATGAGCATACAGAACAACTTCAAAAATAGCCACGGGAGAAACCCCGTTCGCACTTGTCTATGGCTCAGAAGCCTTAATAACTGTGGAGATTGGCGAACCAAGCGTAAGGTTCTCAACATGTCACGACCCAAAATGATGGGCTACGAAGAGCACTCAGTACCTTACTCAACCGAGTACCAACATAATGTATCTTTATTATTACATAATTATATACACGTGACATATGGCCCTAATAGGCCAACATGATCATTTATAAACTCGAAACATAGGCCGATAAGGCCGTACAATCTTTCATGTACACGACATATGTCTATAAGCCTCTAAGAGTACATCAATGTCATAAAGGTCGGGACAGAGTCCTGCCATACAAAATAATACACGTCTAGATCATACTAACCAAACAAGCAACTCCGAAGCAAATGGAGTTCACCAACATCTTCCGCTGAGCTGATAGCCTACTTGGAGGGCTCTCAACCTGTCTATCGGGACCTGCGGGCATGAAAAACAACGTCCCCAGGCAAAAGGGACTTCAGTACGAATAATGTAATGAGTATGTAAGGTACATAAATAAGTACATAACTGACATGGAAGAAATATAGAGTAAATGACTCAACCTGTAAGTCTAGAAAACTTTGTAAATCATGAAATAATTATAGTGTCATGCATATGCGTATGAATGTCATGTCGTGCATAGGTACATGTTTCATAACATCATCAGCCTCTGAGGGCATCCCATCATATCATATCGGCCACTTTGGGCAAATCATCAAGGTATACCAGTTGATCAGGTAGTGGTGCGTATATAACGTCGTAACCTTTTCCCATAGCCCATATACATATATTTACATATATACATGTATATAACGCCATATGGTTATGGGTCAATGCACATGTATGAAATGCATGAAAAGTACGTAATAATCTCAATATTCCTTCCGGATAAACTTTTCCAACTGCGTATTATTCTGAGACCCATGAACAGAAAATAATAATAATTCTCATGGGGAATTAAGAATATATACACCCCTACTATTTTTATGAATAGAGTAATTTATAGAAACTGTGTATTTGCTCGTTTCTTCAGTATAATTTGGACCATGCCAAAAGAAAGAAGGGATAGCCTTAACATACCTGGAGTAGTAAAAAAAAGTCCGTATGATATTCTTGGAAAAGGTTGCACCGCTCCTTTAGAAGCGGAAAATATTGCGTTGCTATGACTTTAATAATTCTTGTTGGATTTCTCTTGGTTGCAAGAATTTAGGTTGGTTAATGAAAGGTTGAGAATCTGGTTTGATGTGTTTGAAAATGGGAAATTTAAAAGTGATAAGAATGGTTTACGCTTTTTCCACTTTGATTGTAGTACTTTTGAGATAGAAAAGATTGGAAAGTGAAGTGAATGTGTAGACTCTCTCTACTTGCTTCCGCGTTCATACTTTGATACATATCCAAAGTTTTAAATTATTTTAATTAGGTAATATCCCTCTATCCGTTAATTAACCAATTACCCCTATAATTAAGAATTAACTCAAATTACTTAAAATTTTACTTATTTTTAATACACTTTATACATCCCACTCTCATGGTCATATGGTATTAGTCCATACTTATCGGGTAGTATCGCTCGACCCGTATTTTATCCCAAACTGGCCACTTTCAACGAAACTCATTTTCTTTAATTTGTGCACCCTTTATCCTTCATGACACGTACTTATCACTTGTTATAAATAGCATAATCCTTATAATCTCCAAATAATCTATTCCTTGGACTGATGTCAATTACCTTACAACAAATTCAACGTACAATACTATAGGGTACAACATCGTCATAATTTAATACTACGGGACAAAATACCGACGTGATATTGCGGGGCATAACATCATTCCCCCCTTTGGAACATTCATCCACGAATGTTGACTGATGCTCTTGTCATTTTCATAACTTATAGCTCTTGTGAATACCTTAATACTCTCTTTATTTCTGTAAATAAATCCAAAGGCCAGGGCATTCCCCTCTTCAGGCCTCATTCTCACACTACGATTTATGGTTGGAGTCCTCCCAGTCTCGTATCTGTTGCTACCTTCTATCATGCAGCATGTACGACTCTGACCTTGTAAGTGCGCTTATGCGTATCTTCCTTCCCTTTTTCCTCCAGCTGTTAGCAAATTTCTAGGTCTTACTTGGTAAACATATACATAGCTCAATAAGATGTCTCTCTGGGCATCTATAGTTATACTGAAGTTCTTTGCTCGATACCTTGTAGAACTTGTGAGTATTGCTATATCTTATTTCATAGACCTGAATCTTTATCACATCTACATAGGTCTTACTATACTATAATTCTTACTTTGATTTATCATTACTGAGGTCTGAAACTAACTCCAGGTTACTCTCGTTGCTTATCCTTAAGACTAATGGTCTAATTTCATCTCATACTGTTGAACTTTCATCTATTTATTGTTGATTCACCATCTACCACTGATAACTTGATCTCTTATTACACCTCCGCTAGGGCTCACGTTTCATCCGGGAACATCTAAAATGATTAGACTGATCCAACTTTGGCGATTCCATGCTTTCATAACCGTATCTCACAGCATCCTCATTCGATTCACCTTGCGTAGGTATTTTAATCCTGTCCAATTCATAAGACCCCTTTCTTTTCTTCGTCAGATTATTACTCAATCGAAGACCCAAACATCATCCTTTATCTATCACAATTACACCCTCATTCTAATTACCAGGGCAGCATTCCATCTCTTCTAAATGCTATTAATCTTAGATTTCTTTAAATTCATTCAGGTTATAGTGAGCTTTGTATAACTTAGAGAAACCATCTGCTCTTTTTGTTTTCATGGGCTTAATCATGAGGACTTATCCATTTTCGTTACCTTCACACTCGTCCGTCCTTATCCTTACTCCTATCTTCTAAAACCTTGTCGCTTTACCGTACAATAGCTTGCGATCTACACAGATCTATTTATATTACTCGCAACCTTTTAACTTGCTTGCATCATGGATTTCCCTATATCATTTTTGGAACATCAAGCGAGACGTCACATTGTCTCTAACTCTTTTTTACTCTCCTAGTCGGGCTTTTTGATACCTAGACCATAGGCTGGAAGATATGCTACTAACGATGCCGCTATTATTCCTAGATATTGAATCCCCCGCGCTTATAGTCGTCTATCCGATATATGAACTATTCACAAACTTTTGCATTTGAGTATTCCGCACATTATTGACCTTTGCCTTAAAATCTCGAGTCATATCTTCTATTTCTTTCACGATCTCCCTTCCACATAGGTATAATTCACATTTATAACTTGATGCTCTATTATAATAATTGTACCTCTGGTGCATACACTATCCGGTGGGAGCTTCGTACTGACTCCTTATGGGCTGGTGCTCTTCTGATTGGCTTTATCTCAGAGCCGTTATAGAATATTGATGTGTGGCTAGATTCATGATTTTAAGCATTATATACCCTACATTCTATGTGCTTTTGTGATAAAAATACACGTTATATGTGCATAATGGATTCTATTTCATGTGTAGGTGAATTGGAGAGGGAAGCCGAGCTAAATGGATGCATAAATGTCAAAAATACGCTCAAGAGTCGAAAAAGAGCAACCCGGGCTATAGTGGGGCGTTTTGGCCTTAAAGCCAGGCCTAGCCTGGCTATAGTGGGGCGTTAGACCCATAAAGCCATGCCTAGACTAGCTATAATGGGGCGTTTGAGGCGGGTCCCGGGTCCGGTCAATTCCGAGTTTTGAAGGTTTTAAGTGTTTCCCGGTTTGAATAGAAGTCTCCTACACGTTTAGGGTTTGTCCCAAACTTATAAATAGACCCAAAAACACAACTTTGGGGGATTATTCACGATTTGGATTCACGGATATTCACGTGAGGGGATTTGACGTGGAGGAACACACACCACACTCGAAGGAGGCTTCTACCTAGTTTTTCTTCTCTTCTCTTCTTTTAATTTCATAGTTCATTAGTTCTAGAGTTTTGGGGTGTTATATGAACGTTGTAGTTTGAAGCTTGAATTTTTCTTATTATTTTATCATATTGTTTTATTTATTCAATCTTGCACTTAATTATTTTATTGCTTGATCACCAATTTAATACTATCTACGATTTTAGGATTGAACTCGGGAGAGGGAATTCTAGGTTGCATATAAGATTGGGTAGAGCAAGATCTTAACCCTTCAGGGGAGCGGATTTGCGGTTAGGATAGGAATATACCTAATCTCCTTGCTTGATTATTATACGGGAATTATTAATGTGTTCTTGTTAACCCTAATTTCATAGGAATATAGGCGTTAGGTTAGCTTGAATAGGCAAGTTATACTTCGGGAGAAGTCTACGAGCAATATTAACCTCATCAATCAATAAATCAGATAAATAATTAGACGATTTAAGTGGAAAACTCAACAGGATTGTTTGCTAACCCATAACTCTAGAATATCGAGTCTTATTGAATTCGTGTCTAATTTCACCAATTATTTCCTTAAGTTCATATTTTACTATTCTAGATTAATTTTAGTTAAATATTCATACTTTAGTGTTCGCTTGAATTGATTAATTATTTGAGTTTAATTTAGTTGATAGTTAATTACAAGTCTCTGTGGGTACGATATCTGGACTTACAATCCTATATTACTTGTCGACCACGTATACTTGCATGTGTGTTTGGACCCACCAAATATGGATAATGTACTATCCCTCTTAGTACCTCTGATATTTAAGGGTGATGCTGCAATGTTCTCAATCACGAGATCTATAATTTTTCGGGTCCAATAATCGGACTGCTGATTTACTTAGTTGGTGTAACTCTTTAGTTTCCTCTCCCCTCTGATCAACCTTTATGTAGGCTTAAACTATCTTCTGATATGCAGCTCATGATATTGGTTATTACTTTAGTCTTTCATGGATGCTATAGAATATCCTTGATACAATCGTCTAACAACTCAATTCTTGATTTATGACTTGGACTCAACTCTTTCCTTTTAACTTATACGTCTTTTACGTTTGTATATGCTGCATGTATAAAACTAGAAACCCTTAAGTGCGTTCATAACGTAACCAACTCTGGATCATTGATCGAATAATTTCTTTCGTTCCATCTTAGCTTTCTTTCACGATAAGTTATTACTTTTCCTGGTTTTTCTGCCCCCCGTTGTGTCCATACTTAGCTTGTCTTAGTGCCCACATATGCCAGAGTTTTCGTGCAACTCATATGATCTCGAATATTACTTTTAATTTTACTTCTCGTTCATTAGCCACGGTAGGTGCCACTTTCCTACGGGGTGCTTCCAATGTTGTTGTGAGACTGTTGTTACACGACCATTTCCTCTTTAGGTCGTTGTGCTTAGGTTGAAGCCTTCTTCCTTATTTCCTCAGCTAGTCTTTCGTTGTAGTACTTAGGGAGAACCCTTGACTCTCATAAAGATGTGAGCTTATTACGGACCCTTTTGACATCCTTCCTTGCCTATAATCATCTGTAGTTTCTTACCTCTGTGCCCTTGTGCTTGTAGGGTTGCTTCTGAATTGATATTTTAACTTCCTTCCCAGTGGCACTTTCTTTTATCCCCATAACACTCTTACGGTATATTTAACTACCTCGACTCCTATTTGAATATTTTTCAAGGATCACAATGTCATAATTGTGAGGCTGAATTCCTCATATTGGGGTTCCCTATGTTTATCTTGCACGATCTGTTGATTTATTTGTATTCTCTTGTCTAGCCATAGCCAGGCTCTTCTTGAATCAATTACTAATTTCTTGTTGTCCCATCCCCGTATCAATATTCCGCGTAATCTTTCTTGGTTCATTTCCTTTGTCTTAACTTATCTCTCGTACTGGCTCCGTATTAATCAATAATATCTCGGGCATGAACCCTTACTTCCTTTCCCTGACATCGTGTTTGCATAATGCTTTGGTATCGTAGCATATATGTCGGCTTTGAATAAGTGCAATCTCATCCCTTTTTCATTTTATCATATTCTTCCTTTACCATTTCATAATTACTAGAACCACTTAATTCTGACGTAATGCCACGTCATTCCATATTTCCCCTTTTCGGGGAATACTAAGAGTTGGAGCTACGACAATCTGCCTATAGATGTTTTACCTTTTTATTTGTGGAATCCTTTCACATCATCGATGACCCTTACTCTCCTTGCGGTAATCCTTCTGTACTAAGGATAACGAAATTACTTACTCGCGAGGTGACAATTACTATAACTCGCACATACAGTCTCTTAAGCTTAATTTTGCTCACATTGCTTACATTAGGGAAGCATCTTCCTTAAAGACCATTCTCTGAATTTCTCATGAATCTTCTTCTGTTGTCCATTCTATTATTGCCGGTACGAAATCTGAAATTCTCATGATGTCGACCATTATCAAATCACTAAATCCCTAATTCATGTTTACTTTATCTTGTTCACCAGCCCATATTTATCTCTATTATTTTGGGGTCTAGCTTTTCCTATTGGTAATCATATTAGAGTCTCGAACTTATTTCTTGAAATGAGGATATGACTTTATGTCCTATACTCTTTTGTTGTCTCAAGGCCTATCACCTCTTGTCTTTCCGTCACTTGACTATAGATTCTGTAATATTGTCATCTTTTTCATCTACCGTTGTCATCCATGTATCACATCTTACTCATAATGCATCGTTAACTCTTTCCTTATTTACTGCTAACATTTATATCTATTAATTTATTCCAAAAACTTGAACAAGACATTCTTTTGCTTTTAGCTCCCCTTGCTCCACCTACTGGCTCTTCAGGTTGCCTAACATTATTTCTCTACTAGGGATGGGAGTCGTACCAAGGTAATATTTATCTCTTCGAGGCTTCCCGTGCCAATCTTTACAGTACTCACATCTTGCTGTACTATCTTAGAGTGCACCGTCTGGGTGTCCCACAAGGAGATCTATTAGCACCTTTGTAATATCCTTCGGAAATGTCAACTAACACAAACAATCCATTCATCATTTTGGGTTACTCTAACCCCAGCCAGATCCTAATGTTCCATCCTTTTCTTAAAATACACCTGTTAGCCCCCATAGGGCATAACTGAGATGGGTACGGCCAACTGTACATACCTCTGTTACTGTTGAATATAACTCAAAAAGCTTATATTCCTCTACCTGAATTATAAACACTGTTAACCTTCATTAGCTTGCCGCCTCGTACTCTTCTTCATCTTGCTTCTTTTTCTGGTTGAAACTTGTATTTATCTTCTGAATCTCTCATTGTCTTTCACCATTAAGGAGGATAGGTATTCTTGCCTCAAGAATCCTTATCAAGAGGCTTACACCTTTCAATACGCACATGATCTGCTGAAGATCTCATATTTACTTATTATAAGTATAATGCAAAGTCGAGTTCCTCTGACTCAACTCTTCCATAGCCATGTCTTTTACCAACCGTCTTTCTGGATGTAGGTATCGTCTTATTACGAATAAAATAGAAGTTAGGAATTTGAATTCTTAAAACTGAGCTTTACCACACGATTTAGAGTAAGAAGAAAGAGTGAAAGACCTAAATGCCCTGTAGCCTCCTGCTTATAAGTGTGGTGCACGACACACCCATAAACAAGACTCTACTAGACACGGCTTGTAGACTCCCTAGGACAGAACTGCTCTGATACCACTTTTTTCATGACCCAAAATGATGGGCTGCGACGAGCACCCGGTACCTTACTCAACCGAGTACCAACGTAACGTATCTTTATTATTATATCATTATATACACGTGACATACGACCCTAATAGGCCAACATGATCATTTATAAACTCGAAACATAGGCCGATAAGGGCATACAGTCTTTCACGTACACGACATATGTCTACAAGACTCTAAGATTACATCAATGTCATAAAGGTCGGGACAGAGTCCCACCATACAAAATAATAAGCGTCTAGATCATACTAACCAAACAAGCAACTCCGAAGCAAATGAAGTTCACCAACATCTTCCGCTGAGCTGATAGCCTACTTGGAGGGCTCTCAACCTGTCTACCGGAACCTGCGGGCATGAAATGCAGCGTCCCCAGGAAAAGGGGACGTCAGTACGAATAATGTACTGAGTATGTAAGGTACATAAATAAGTACATAACTAACATGGAAGAAACATAGAGTAAATGACTCAACCTATAAGTCTAGAAAACTTCGTAAATCATGAAATACTTATAGTGTCATGCATATGCGTATGAATGTCATGTCGTGCATATGTACATGTTTCATAACATCATCAGCCTCTGAGGGCATCCCATTATATCATATCGGCCACTGTGGGCAAATCATCAACGTATATCAGCTGATCAGGTGGTGGTGCGTATATAACGCCGTAACCTTTTCCCATATCCCATATACATATATTTATATATATATATATATATACGCGTATATAATGCCATCTGGTCATAGATCAATGCACATGTATGAAATGCATGAAAGTACGTAATAATCTCCATATTCCTTCCGGATAAACTTTTCCAACTGCGTATTATTCTGAGACCCATGAACAGAAAATAATAATAATTCTCATGGGGAATCAAGAATATAGACACCCCTACTATTTTTATGAATAGATTAATTTATAGAAAATGTGTATTTGCTCGTTTCTTCAATATAATTTGGACCATGCCAAAAGAAAGAAGGGATAGCCTTAACATACCTGGAGTAGTAAAAAAAAGTTCGTATGATATTCTTGGAAAAGGTTGCACCGCTCCTTTAGAACCGAAAAATGTTACGTTGCTATGACTTTAATAATTCTTGTTGGATTTCTCTTGGTTGCAAGAATTTAGGTTGGTTAATGGAAGGTTGAGAATCTGGTTTGATGTGTTTGAAAATGGGAAATTGAAAAGTGATAAGAATGGTTAACGCTTTTTCCACTTTGATTGTAGTATTTTTGAGATAGAAAAGATTGGAAAGTGAAGTGAATGTGTAACTATCATATTAATCCACCTAATAAGAATTGGTCAAGAGTCATTAGACTCTCTCTACTTGCTGCCGCGTTCATACTTTGATACTTTTCCAAAGTTTTAAATTATTTTAATTAGGTAATATCCCGCTACCCGTTAATTAACCAATTACCCGTATAATTAAGAATTACCTCAAATTACTTAAAATTTTACTTATTTTTAATACACTTTATACATCCCACTATCATGATCATATGGTACCTTGTATGGTACTAGTCCATAATTATCGGGTAGTATCGCTCGACCCGTATTTTATCCCAAATTGGCCACTTTCAACGAAACTCATTTTCTTTAATTTGTGCACCCTTTATCCTTCATGACACGTACTTATCGCTTTTTATAAATAGCATAATCCTTATAATCTCCAAATAATCTATTCCTTGGACTGATGTCAATTACCTTACGACAAATTCAACGTACAATACTATAGGGTACAACATCGTCATAATTTAATACTACGGGACAAAATACCGACGTAATATTGCGGGGCATAACATCATTCCCCCCTTTGGAACATTCATCCACGAATTTAGATGATAGGCATAAAGCTAACCCATCACCAGATGATGATGTTAGACCTGCAAAGACGCGAGGAAATAACACAATTCCTGGTCTAGGGTTACACTTTCTGATGGACGTTTTAAAGGGTTAAGCAGTCATCATCTAAAAAACCATATACCTTCGAGTCCGGAATGTTTTTCCTTTTCAGGAAAATGACCACAAGGAAGGAATAATCAAGTGCTCGAGATCTCATTTTTCAAAGCTCAAACACTTGGGGGACTATACAGTATGGAAGGCTAAGACGAAGCAAAGAAGACTATCAGAAAGTCAAAAGCTCGAGCCTGAAGACCCATCTACCCAACGATACAAGTGACACGATCAGAATCGAAAGAGATCAAAATAGTCATCCAAATACAAAGCCTAATGCAAAAAAACAAAACCTTCGAACATGTTCAGGTTGAAAGGCAAAATATTAATCACGAGGAAGAAATGTACATCTTTATACTTATTCAAAGCTGTTATCAAATAAAACAGTTATGGATGAAAGATCTAAATCCTTGTATTTGTGCAGAAAATTGTTATCAAATAAAACAATTACGAATAAGAAAATATTTCCCTCGTACTTATTAGAAAACTGTTTCCAACAAAAACAGTTACGGGTAAAAACCCCAATCTTTATAAAAACTGTTACTAGTGAAAAACAGTTGTTCCCTTGTATTAATATCGAAAAACTGTTACCTATGAAAAATAGTTAGGAAATACAAGGGTATATCAAATTTGTTAAACAAAAACAGTTGCAACATGAGTTTTAGACGATAATCAAACACATGTAAAATGTCGTGGAAGTTCAAACAAAAAACTTTCCTTGGAAACATTCTTAAACATGTGCAAAATTACTATCACTCTATTGCATTATCATGAAGTTGAGACGTCTTCTTCATCTCAATCATAAAGGGCCCTCTTCCATAAATTATGCCTACTACAAAAAGTCACACATTTAATGTCTATTACGAAAAGGTACAAGTAATCTAAAGCATTCTATATGCAAAACTCAGAGGTAAAACTAAAACCTCAAAAAATAAAGCATGCAAAAGATTTAAAGAGTGAAAAATAAACTCAACAAAAGTCATACTAGCATTAATATATTAAAACGGCTAAGCAAAAACTAAGTATTAACTTATAATTAGCCGTATAGAATTTTTATACATTGATGTGCCCCTAAGTTGTCATTTGGGGACTTTAAAGAAATCCAAATTTACTCCCGATGGGACTGGGGTTAACCACCAATTGAGACAAGGATAAAACAAAAGGGTGAACCAACTAAACTTCTTCAAGAGGGGGGCTTGACTTCACTGGCAGAAGAAGCGGGAGCAACTAGGGATGAAGAGGCACGAGCAGCTGGAGTCTCACCATCAGGTGAAGAGAGGTTATGACCTTGTTGAGCCTTCTCCATGGCTTCCTTAGTTTTAGATATTTCAGCACTAAGGTCGAAACCCTCTTGACTCATTTCCGTCAATGTGTCAAGGCAAGAATTTATATACGCCCAGCTCACATCAACAACATCCACCTCTTCAAGATCCTCATAATCCATTGCCCATACTTGAAGCTCAACTCTCAATCCGTCCTTCTCCGCTTCAGCAACTTCACGGGCGGCCCTTAACGGTACAATCAACTCCTCTAGAGTTTGAACTTTATCTAAAGCCTTACGAAGGTCCTCTTGAGTACGAGCGAGTGATTGAACGAACTCGCATGAGTATTCCTCCTTCTGCCCCAACAAGTTTTTCAAGTCTCTAATCTCCTCTGAGGCGCGGGACAGCTGCTCAGCAAATGAGGACTCCAGAACACTCTTGTCTTTATCAGCCTGACTGGAAAAAGCCTTCTCTACTGCCAGTTCTGCTGCCATGAGCCTCATCTGCCGCTTCAAGGTACTCATTTCCTCTTCTAAGGCATCCATATCAATCCTTAGGCTATCATACTGCGCTTTCTAGTTATCAGCATCGGCCTGCAACTCTTTTGTCTCCTGATCCGTATTTGAGATCCTCTTTATGAGCTCCATGCCTATAAAATTTATCTACAAGAAATAAACCAATCAGATATGGTAAATTTCATATACGAAAATGAAAGAGGATAACCTGAATCATACCTTCAAAGAGGTATGCACAACTTCATTGGCCCATGTAAGAGCACTATGGCTGGCTAGCTTGGTTTTCTCAGTGGGACCTACCAAAGGCTTGAGCCACACTTCGGGCTCACCCGTTTTCTTGAAAAGATTCCCCTCAGCTAGAACCTACTTCCCTAGCGGAAGGCATGCAAGCAGGTAGAGATGAAGCAGCAACAAGCACTGGGGGGAGGGGTGAGGAGCTGGAGAAGCCACGGACAAAGCAGCAGGCACGGAGGGTAGAAGAGTTGAGAAAGCCACGGGAAAAGCAACAGCATAAGCCGTAATAGCCAAAGGAGCAGATGAGACAGATTCTCTTAAAGAAATAAGAAAGACAGCAGCCAAAGGAACATTGTCAGGAGCAAGGTCAAAACCTTCATGGAATAGGTAATCCGCAGACTTATGAATGGGGAATGTGAAACATCTTCGAGGGTAGAGGGCTCAACCATAGACACAGAAGGCAAGGTCATGGGTGTAAACTCATCATCTGAAACCACCCGCCTTCTCTGTGGCCTGTGTACTAAAGCACCTTCTTCTTCTTCTTTTACGAAACGAGACTCACCAATCTTCCTCTTCGAGGAAGATGAACCAACAATAGTCTCTTGGGCCTGAGCCAAAGACATATTCGGGATAGATGAAGCAGACACCCCACGAGCAGAGAACCCTATCAAAAGGGAAAGAGTTAAGTGACAAAGAAAGAAGAGACTCGAGTAAGGAAAGAAGCAAGAACAAAAGCTTCACTTACCGTGGGTCTTTGCATGACAACCATACCTCCCAACGAGGTACTTCCAAGATCTCTCTTCTAAAGGAGCAACAGACAATAATTTTTCGACCCAATCACGGATACCGGAGACATTCTCAACAGTATCCATGATTTTTGAGAGAGGAAGAAACAGATACGGTGTTAGTTAAAACATCTCAAGTCAGAACGAGGGAAAGTAAATAGACATGAGCTAAAGCATACTCACGTGCGCGATTCCACTTCTCAGGGAAGGGAAGATTTTCTTCACCCACTAAACCAACAGTGGGTACAACAACATACCGGAGGTATGAACCACTATCCTTATCATCTCCAGGGGTAACCAGCACTCTTTTGCTCCTAGCAGTCAGAGTAAAAACCCCTTCACGAAATAAGGTAGGAGAGTAGAGATGAATAAGATGGTTGAAAGTAAAAGGAACCGAGGCTAAAGAAGCTAAACTCCTAAGACATGCGACAACTCGCCACACAAGCGGACCAACTTCCCCTAAGCAGATATTTCTTTTTGAAAAAATGGCAGAATTCAATTATCACTGGGTCAATGGAAGGTCTAAACCCTAGAGTAAAAGGGTACGTATAAACAAAAGAATATCCCGTCTTGTAAGACGTTATTCTTTGATTACTATTCAGAATGTAGATAGGGAAATCAGTCCTCCAAAAACACTCCCTACGAACAAGGGAAATCTGACCCTCAGTTATAAGGGTTGGATACCTTTCGACACTCTCAAGGGAAGAAGATTGGTCTACAAGAACTTGATTATCTCTAGCAAAGACAAACTCAGCAGGAACAATTTCGTCAACTCCAGGTTCACGAAGGCGTTCACCTCTACCTCTAGACAAAGACTGAGAAGCCCTAAACCTCGGAAAAACTAGAGACCTAGCGGAAGTTGAGGGAACTATCTGAGAAGAAGAGGAGCCTATTGAAGGAGTGGATCCTAGACTCCTAAGTCTACCACCCCTCCGACTCCTAGTCGGAGCAGAAGATGGAATTAAAATTTCAATATCTATTACTCCCTGAGGTTGATTTGAAGAAGACATGTTTACAAAGGCAAAAAGAAAGTTCTTTACAAAAGACAAAGTTAGAAAGTGTTTCGTGGAATCAAAGAAAAGAAGAAAGGTATTTATACTTGAGGACAACCGTCAAACATGGGAAAAAATGATGAAAAGTCATAATTGGAGGTGTCACTTCGGGACTGACACAACCGCAAAAATACCTAAAAGGTTCCAAGTAAATGCAGAACCAATCCGAGAAGGACACGTGGTATGAGAATTAAATGGAAGTAACAAACGACGCCTATGGTTCAGAGAAGGATACAATGTCTCGAGGTAAAGCGGCGGCAATATTCCCGCCATAAATGAGTATCCACTTACCAAATATTAATCGATAAATATATGGTAAGTGGAGGGGATTATTTATATTGGTAAAAAAGAGTTTCACACGTAAGCCATCTTTTGACAATTCAGCCAGTTATGTGGACACAGAAGAACGCGACAGCTGGATGTGATTCTTTGAAGAGGTATGGAACAAAGAGGCACGATTCAATAAACCCTCGAGCTTATCAGCCACGGGAAACTCAATCTGATCAAAACAGGGAAGAGACATGGTCAGAATGAATCTGGACAAATCTACGAGCAGATTCAAGAATCCACAATTGATTACTCGTACGTTATGTAACCGTACCCCAATTACCGTTATCCTTTATAACGCCTCATTAATGTCATAATTAGTCATTAATGGGCAACCATAGCAAGAGTTGTACGTTATATCAAGGAATCTCCTATATAAGGGAGGGGAATACAACTTGTAAGGGCATCTGATTCTCGAATACAATCTACTTTGCTTTTCTATATTTCTGCAATATTGTCTATTATTCATTTTTATCTATTTCTTTGATTGTCAGTAACCTGTGTTCATCCTAGAAATAGCTTTAGTCAAAAGATCTAATTCTTTGGTTAAACAACTTTCATTCCCCTTGAATCGGCTTACACTTCACACTCACATAGGTGATTTCTGAACATTGTCTTCATCACGAGAATGGGTTGAGTTATTTGACAATGTTGAACCGTCATTCATGACTTTTTTTAATCTCTTTGAACTTAGCTCTTGGGATCTCTAGACTGCTAGGTAGAGTTACCGCCATGATGTCTTGTCCTAGGCCTTAACCCTATTCCCTTTGATGATCTTTCAACTGTCTCTCTAGATAGGCCTTTTGTAAGTGGATCTGACACGTTATCCCTTGACTTTACGTAATCAATTGTGATAACACCACTAGAGAGTAGTTGTCTAATGGTATTATGTCTCCATCGTATATGACGAGATTTTTCGTTATACATAACGCTCCCTGCCCTCCCTATTGCCGTTTCACTATCACAATGTATACAAATAGGTGCCAAAGGTTTGGGCCAAAATGGAATATTTTCCAAGAAATTTCGGAGTCATTCAGCTTCTTCACCGGCCTTATCTAAAGCTATGAATTCAGATTCCATTGTAGAACGGGTGATGCACGTTTGTTTGGATGATTTCCAAGACACTGCTCCACCCCCTATTGTGAAAATATATCCACTCGTGGATTTAACTTCAGATGATTCAACGATCCAATTTGCATCACTATATCCCTCGATCACAGAGGGATATTTGTTATAATGCAAAGCATAATTTTGGGTATGTTTCATATACCCCAAAACTCGTTTCATTGCCATCCAATGTATTTGATTGGGATTACTTGTAAATCGACTCAGTTTGCTAATAGCACATGCTATATCTGGTCGCGTACAATTCATTTTATACATCAAACTTTCCAATACTCTTGCATAGTCCAGTTGTGAGTCACTTTCATCTTAATTATTTTGAAGTGCATAACTCACGTCAATTGGAGTCTTGGCAATTTTGAAATCCAANTACCTTTTCAATGTAGTGAGACTGTGATAATGCTAGACCTTGTGGAGTCTTGTGAATTCTGATTCCTAAGATCACATCAGCAACTCCTAAGTCTTTCATATCGAATTTGCTAGCAAACATGTGTTTTGTCGCATTTATATCTGACATGCTTTTGCTCATGATCAACAAGTCATCAACATATAAACAAACAATGACTTCATGACCCGAAATGTTTTTAATGTAAGCACATTTGTCGCACTCGTTGATTTTAAACCCACTTGCCAACATTGTTTGATCAAATTTGGCATGCCATTGTTTGGGTGCTTGTTTAAGTCCATAAAATGACTTAACAAGTTTGCACACTTTCTTTTCTTTAACAGGAACCACAAAACCGTCAGGTTGTTCCATGTAAATCTCTTCCTCCAATTCTCCATTTAAGAAAGCTGTTTTAACATCCATTTGATGGATTTCAAGACCATACACGACCGCTAATGCCACTAGAATCCTAATAGATGTTATCCTTGTTACTGGCGAGTAAGTGTCAAAGTAATCAAGGCCTTCTTTTTGTCTATAACCTTTGACAACAAGTCTTGCCTTATATTTGTCAATAGTGCCATCAGCTTTCATTTTCCGTTTAATTATCCATTTCGAACCTAAAGGCTTATTTCCAGGAGGAAGATAAATTAATTCCTATGTATGGTTATCCAAAATTGATTGAATTTCACTATTGACTACCTCTTTCCAAAACGCTGAATCAAAAGACGACATAGCTGCTTTAAAAGTTTGACGTTCATTTTCAAGCAAGAATGTCACAAAATCTGGTCTAAAGGAAGTAGATGTTCTTTGAAGTTTGCTACGCCTTGGATCTTCTACACTTGGAGTATTTTCCTTTGGTTCTTCCCGAGGTCGTTTAGGTCTTTCACTTAACGACTCGCATTTACGGATAAATACTTTCAAAGAATTCAGCAGTATTTGATTCCATTACCGTATTAACATGAATCTCGGGATTATCGGATTTATGGACCAAAAATGAACATGCTTTACTGTTTGTAGCATATTCAATGAAAACGCAATCTACTATTTTTGGTCCGATTTTAACCTTTTTAGGTAAAGGAACTTGTACCTTTGCTAGACACCCCCACACTTTGAAATATTTCAAGTTAGGTTTTCTTCCTTTCCATTTTTCATATGGAATAGATTGCGTTTTGTTGTGGGGTACTCTATGGAGTATTCGGTTAGATGTAAGTATAGCTTCCCCCCACAAACTCTGCGGTAATCCGGAACTTATTAGTAAAGAATTCATCATTTCC